>JAGDYQ010000342.1:287500-558367 GCA_021962125.1 Bulinus truncatus
TCTACTAATCATTTGAGCTATTTTTTACTTATAACTAATTAGGTTACGAAATAATACATACTAGCATACAAATACGGCTTAATGCGCAGCACTGATGGGCAGGTTCTAAAAAAAATGTATACTATATTTCATAAAACAGCGTTCTATAGAGTCATCTTATTCAATGAACACATTTCTTGACATTAATATATGGTTGCATTCATATAATGGAGCACGGGCGCTGCATGTTAAGAGCCCTGACCAAATAGGCCCCTTCGGGTACAGTTATATGATACAAAAGAGCCCTGCCGAAGGGATTGGTTGGGGGGGGGGAATTACTCAATATCCCATATTTCAAACTATTCATTGGAGGAGGGTATCAGATTATTACTTTGCGCTATCCATTTACATAATCCGAATTTATTATCGGAATAGGGAGTCTTAACAGAATCGTAAGTTTAGAGAACACATTGAATATGACTGAATCGGGATTAGTATTATTTTTGAAATGACAACATCTGGCTACCACTTCAGAGGTAGGTTTTTAAAAAAATGTAGCCGTTAATTTTTGTATAACTTTAAATCTTATAAAAACCATAAATAATTTTTTTTTTATGTGGGGAAAAGAAACCTGTCCTATCCCAATCCATCCTTCTCTCCCCCACCCACAGACGTGACTTAGTTTAAGACGTCTCAGTATTGTTTAAGTCCGTGATCGGAACTGCAGTAGTCACGAAGTCATCTCGGGGTGATTACAAAATAAATGTACTTGATGCATCAACTGCAAAGCAAGAGAATCCAGAATCCACTAATTTCAGCCTGATACATTCGTTTCTTGCTCGGGATGCCCGTATCTCCATAAGGAACTTCTTCAAATAAGTCATTTTAAATGATTTAAGTTCATCTTCGTCAAATGGGTTTTTTTTTTCATTTTCTTGTTGTTTTTAATTTGTCTAGAGACTGTGTACAGCACCACCTATCCTGTTGTATTGTACAAAGAAAGTTCATGTGTTGTTTTTATTTTGTCTAGAGACTGTGTACAGCACCACCTATCCTGTTGTATTGTACAAAGACAGTTCATGTGTTGTTTTTATTTGTCTAGAAGCTGTGTACAGCACCACCTATCCTGTTGTACTGTACAAAGACAGTTCATGTGTTGTTTTTATTTGTCTAGAAGCTGTGTACAGCACCACCTATCCTGTTGTATTGTACAAAGATAGTTCATGTGTTGTTTTTATTTGTCTAGAAGCTGTGTACAGCACCACCTATCCTGTTGTATTGTACAAAGACAGTTCATGTGGAAGCTACAGAGGTTGTTTCTCATCCTGTAACATGTACGGATGTGACTTTCTGGTCATGTGGGTAACTAACTATAACAATGTGACCTTCACCTTGAAGTCCAGCTACCCTGCACCTGGATTCTACCTGGCTTTGGGTTTTTCTAACGATAATGAAATGGTTGTCTTTTTTTTTTTTACCTTAATACATTATTTATCAAATTACTTTTATAATTATCAAATTACTTTTATAATTATCAAATTACTTTTATAATTATCAAATTACTTTTATAATTATCAAATTACTTTTCTAATTATCAAATTACTTTTCTAATTATCAAATTTCTCTCCGTTTTAAACTCTTAACTTTAGTTACTATTTTTCGCATACTTATTTTTTTCTTATTGATTCACCTGTAACCCCCCCCCCTCACAGGGAAACGACTACGTGATAGGATGCGCCTATCAAAATGGACAGGTATTCAAGTTTGTCGGTCAGAATGAGGGCGACGAAGGGCCAACTCTTTACGAAGACGATGTCAGTAAAATCATTCATCGCTCTATGCCTGGGCCTTTTTTTTTTGTTCTATTTATAAATTTTCTGTCATATCGAACCAACAGAAGCTAACAGTAAAATAAAATAATAGTTCAAAGGTCAAAGTATTGTAAACTCGTTGAGATAAGTCCCCTACTAGTTTCCATGCACTACTTCTATTATTTTTTTTTTTTGACTCTGTCATTTGTCACGTCATATCATTGAATCAGATATTACTTGAATCCACCGGCGGCGGAACGAAATATTTTAAGGAGGGGCAAGACAAAATATGACCGAAAGACAAATTTAACCCCTTAATTCTATAATAGAATATAGTAATTCTGTAGCAAGTATTTAATCGATATTATTAAAAAATAATATATTAAAAAAAATAAAAATTAACATTGAGCACTTCTGTCGTCAACTGATTCGTAATGTCAGTTTGTTTACAAATTTAATAGTGAAATTAGATCAGAAAATTACTGATAATTATCATGAATGATGATGAATATGAAACCGGAAACGGGAAACTCAATAAACAAAAAGTAATTTATGAAAAGATAATAAATAATTGTATTTTCTTTAAAAATTACATATGCCGTCATTTGGTAGATGGCAATACTTCTCTATACTTATAAGACGCATTTGCTATCTGTCTGTCTGTTCCCTTAAAACTCAAGATCCAGACAACCATATAACGTGAAATTTGGTACACGCAGTGGCGCAACCAGGGGGGGAGGGTCTTGAGCCCCCCCCCCCCCCAGGCCAAATCATCAATACATAATTTACGTTAAAAAGTTACAAAAAAGACTGTCAAACTGTCTTTTTTCAATATGTGAGCCCCCCCCCTCCCCCCCAGCATTTTTTGCTGGTTGCGCCACTGGGTACACGTACACAAAATTACATGGGGAATGTTCTTAAACAGATTTCGTTCCATCTCAATGGGTACTTTAATTGTAATTAATTATTTTGGATATCAAAGACATGAAAATTGGCAAACTTTTACCCCGATTTCAGGTTTTATGAGCTTCTCTCCCACATAGCTAACTTACTATAAATATGATCGGTACGGGGAATCAAATATCACATTACTTACTACATTATTACATTCCATTCCTTCATCCATAGGAATTGTCATCTTTTGCTACAGTCATGCCTAAGAGAGAGAGAGGGGGAGGGAAAGAGGGAGGGAAAGAGGGAGGGAGTGAGGGAGAGAGAGAGAGGGGGAGGGAGGGAAAGAGGGAGGGAGGGCAGGGAGAGAGAGAGAGAGGAACTGCCAAAAATGTTGTGTATCACATTGCTTTAAGATAAATGTACCCTTTTATTGCATGCAAATAAACCCTTTTTTACGCGTCTTATTTTAAATCTTAATTAAACGTCAAATTACGCTTCTTAAATAAACAGAAAACATTATTTTAAACCCGGGCAAAGTTTTAAAATATGCCACAACAACTCTCAATAATGTGATTACTGTAAAATGTCAATTAATTATAATTTCTTTCAAATATTAAATTTAAGAAATAAATCAAATGAATTATGAAAATGAAAATGATACATATTAACTAAAATGAATTACAAAGTTAAAAAAGTTAAAATTTTAGGGGGGGCAGATTGGAAATTCAAGGGGGGGGGGGGGCGCCACCCCTTAAAAGTTTTAGGGAGGGCCGCTGCCCCCCTGCCCCACCTGCTCCGCCGCCAGTGCTTGAATCCAACATAGGATAAGTAGCTACAAGTTTCTAAATTTCTCAAATAATATATTATGAAATTGTGTCATTTAATTACAACATTCTGTGATTTGAAAATCAATAAATAAAAAAAAAAAAATAAGTTCATTCAAAATTTGTTCATAGCTTTCTACCAGTATTCATGAGAAAAACAGACAACTCATCATGTTCAAACAGTATTCATGAAAAAACTGATAAGCTTGTTCTAAATATATCATTTACCGTATTTTTCGGACCATAAGACGCACATTTTTTCCTCCAGAAATGAGGGGAAAAAGTCCCTGCGTCTTATGGTCCAAATGTAGAAAAAAAAAGGTTAGGGTTAGGGTGATAACCATAATGTGTCAAAGTCAAATGTGTCAAAATGCTGCTGTTTACTTTACAGTATTGATTACATTTGTTTATGACTGTGCTGTTGGTTTTTAATGCATATAAAATATTTTAGGACACTATTTGTTTCAAAATCTTAATAAAAATCTTTCAAAAGATTTTTTTCTGCATTTCTCTTCTCTAAAAACTGGTGCACCTTATGGTCCGATGCGTCTTATGGTCCGAAAAATACGGTACTTATAATTTTCTTAAATAATTGATTCAAAACAAGATAAGTTGGTTTAAAATGTAGCAGCATATACTCATAATTTTCTGACATTATTTTTAGAGCATTTTCGAAAAAAAAATGCTCTATTGTCCCCGTTTTGTCTGTCCGTCCGTCATCACCCTAGATCTCAACAACCATAAGTCCTAGACCCATGATGTATATATCATTTTGTAGGTCTTGGCCTGCCAAGAAATGACTTTTTTTCATTTCGCGATCTGACCTCTCAGGGTCGTAAAAGGGGCCTTAGTACCGTTTTTTACTATATAAGCTATATTAATAATGGAGCGCTATATCTCAGCAACTATAAGTCCTAGACCCATGATGTATATATCATTTTGTAGGTCTTGGCCTGCCATGTGTACATCGAAAGTTCATTTCTCGATAGGACCTCTGAGGGCCGGGCTTCAGGGCTCCTAATGGGCTTATATATTATATATACACCTTATACGTTCAATAACCCGTTCATTTGGTGCGAAATACTGCAGCACGTAGTTTCACCAAGATTTATTAAGAAACTCATCAAATGAAATAGTAAGCTTGTGTTCTGAGTTTAATTGAAAGTATCAGAGCTATGCAACAATTGACGGAGTTTTCGGACGATTAAATGACTATAATTTCGAATGTTTTCAATTATGAGTCCTATTTCAGTAACCACAAACCACTTGTAGTTAGATTTAAGAGAAAATAATTTTTTTTAAATATAAAGAAACGTCTTTATAATTAATTTTTTACAGATATATGCATTACACAATTGAATTTATAAACATTTCCAAAATTTACAAATATTTACTGAAAGATAGCAAACGTACTGATACATAACATGAAAATGCGCTAACACGTCCTGTGTCCAGAATGGAACAGGCTTAATTGCTTGTTTTTTTAAAAAGCCACATAAATGTGTTCAAAATGTTGAAGCATTTACTCAAAGCTTTCTAGCAGTATCCTTGTAAAAAAAAAAAACAGAAAAGCTTTTTTTTTTTTTTACAGAGTGTAGTTCTAACCACCGGTTACTATATCAACGGCATTCTGACCTGTGAAATAACTCGACCAATCATCAGTGGTGCGGAAAAAAGATATGATCTGAATAACTACTGGACATTGCTCTTTGCTAAAGGGGTTGCCAATATAGGTCAGTGTCAATATAGGTCAGTGCCAGTGCCAATATAGGTCAGTGCAGTATAGGTCAGTGTCAATATAGGTCAGTAAACTGATAAAAAATCAATGTTTAAATGTAGATTCAATCAGACAAATAATGTTATATGTTAATTAAAATAAAATAGATAAAATGAAAAAAAATCAGTTTCTTTTTAATATTATTATTATACTATTAATTTACTTTTAATGGACGACCGACATCAGTCAACAACAGAGTTCATCTGTATTATCACGAAAGTGATAAACACATTTCCTCTAGACCCGTCACAATTCATTCATCTTTGAGTCTTGACCCACTTCCAGGGATGGATTACGGTGACAATGTCAATGCAGGTATGTTGTTTGACTGAGTACACTGCAGGTATGTTGTTTGACTGAGTACACTGCAGGTATGTTGTTTGACTGAGTACACTGCAGGTATGTTGTTTGACTGAGTACACTGCAGATATGTTGTTTAACTGAGTACACTGCATGTATGTTGTTTGACTGAGTACACTGCAGGTGTTATTTGACTGAGTACACTGCAGGTATGTTGTTTGACTGAGTACACTGCTGGTATGTTTTTTGACTGAGTACACTGCAGGTATGTTGTTTGACTGAGTACACTGCTGGTATGTTTTTTGACTGAGTACACTGCAGGTATGTTGTTTGACTGAGTACACTGCTGGTATGTTTTTTAACTGAGTACAATGCTGGTATGTTGTTTGACTGAGTACACGAGTTTAATTCAGTTTAACGCCCTATCCCAGTGGTGGCGAACCTTTTGGGGCCGCGTGCCCAAAATTCAACCACAAAAAAAAAACACTTATTTATAGCAAAGTGCCAATACTCCAATTAAAATTTAAAGGAAGTGATATTTTAGTCGCGTGCCGACTGTGGCTCGCGTGCCATAGGTTCGCCACCACTGTCCTAGCCTAAGTAAGAAATTAAGAGCTGAGATAATTCATTGTGCACGATTTGATGTTATACATCATCAAAAGGTTGGGGTTATTCAAATTCCAATTTCCATCATACGGAGTGATGCATAGTCCAACATCCGAGTGATGCATAGTCCAACGTACGGAGTGAGAAATAGTCCAATATACAGAGTGACACATAGATAAAGAGTTTAATTAATTCATACGTCATGCATTCGGATGATACATAGTCCAGTTGATGTGCTGATTCATACTCTAATAAAAAGATTAATTAGTAAGTATCTTTGATTTTGAGTGATTCATAGTCCAAGAATTGGAGTGATTCATAGAGTGATTCATAGTCCAAGAATTGGAGTGATTCATAGAGTGATTCATAGTTAGAAATAAAGTAATTTATGTTCCAAGAGTTTTTTTTTATATTTAGTTTGCAAGACATGTATTTATACTTCAGTCTAGAAAACTTCAAATGTTTGAGACATTCTTTTTTCTAATTTCTATATTTACATTTGTTTCTTTTATGTTTCATATTGTTTTTTTTAATCAGACTCCGCCAACACTTTGATGCAAGTCGGATACTTCAAAATCATCCTGACTATCATGTCGTTGTTCTGTCTTCTGGTCATCAACAACTGATGGGGTGAAGTGCGTATCAACAAATCTAGTGGACACTGCTTCTTATCATCAACTTCCGCTTAAAAAAAATAATTGTCTAACTATATAGACCTTGTAGATTTAGACTATTTAGATGTGATTTATTTAACTTGTGATTTTTTCCCCTATAAATTATCAATAACGATATAATAGAAACTAATGAGAAAAAGTTTTGGTAACATGTGATAGAAAAAAAATTTCAAAATGAGAAACGTAATAGGTAGCCATTAACAGCTATGGTGTTAGTTTTTAATCTCGTTTCATTTTTAAAGTGAAAGTCAATATAGACTCTGAATTATCAGGCCTAATTTCATTAGCATGTCGGTTAATCAAAGACTTTCAAATACCCTTATCATTAAAAAAAATACACCATTCTTTTCCAAAGCCTCATTTTATTGCTAAAACTAAAAAAAAAAAATAATTTAGCAACGTTCGATTCTCCGGGATCTGAATAGTAGATGTATTTTTTGTTTGGGACTTTGTGTATGGGATATAACCCATGAAATTGTAAAAATAAATGAAATTGAACATGGTTAACTCTCTTTTTATACATGTATAAAAACTACAAGTATCAGCCATTTGATTATGATTTATGAGAAGAAAGAAATATATTAAATGAACATATTTACTTAGACAATAAATGTTTTTAACCGTACATTTTGTTTATCATTAGAGTTGAATTAGTTCACTTTCTGTGGATGTGTGTGTGTCTTCAAATCTTGTAGGTTTTCGACCTTTTCTAATTTGGTAGGAAGACTGAAATTTAAAATTTAGATTTTACATAACACTACACGTTGATTTTCAACTCCATGAATTAACATCATTTAGAATTAAGAAGCTAATTACATTTTAGTTATGTTTAAAAAGGTTTAAAAAAAAATATGGAGATAAGGAAGTGAAAATAAATGCTAATTGTAGCACGGGTGCAAAAGTGCGGAAAAGAGTGAAACTTTTTTTCTAGACTTATATCAACTTGAAAAATTACTTAAATAATATTAAAGGGTGCAAAAACAATTAGAAAGCTATATATTTTGAAAACTTTCCCTTAGCCCCCTAATGTACCTGAAAAAAAGGGGGGTTTTGTCCGGATACCGAGCTATCAATACATATGTATGTAACTGCAATACAAATTCCTCCAGAAATTATAGTTGTTTCATTACTCTTTACAAAATCTGCGTCAAGTATATGGAAAGACAGAAGGGCACTAACTCTAGGATAGCTGAAATTCTTTTTTTTTTTATTTAGACCTTCGACAAGTTAGAGCCACAAAAAAAAAATTGAAGACACAATAAAATTAATTTTACCCCAGCCTGTAGTTGCTTCATCGGCCCAAGCAAGCCAGTCACGTGACACTCCTTTTGTTTCAACAGTGGGCCAATATACCCATTTGTGAGACACGCACACACCCCTTCCCTTTCACCTTCATTTAGAAATGATCAACAATAAAATTAAGACAACATTTAACAATCACTTCCTAACCTACAACCAGTGACCATACAATAGCGAATGCAGTCAGTTAGTTGTTCGGCGTCAACAAATACAGGGGGGGGGGGAGAAACGGTCGAAACTGTGACGTCTTGTGGGCATCTGCAGACTAGTGACACTTGATTGACAGGTTTCACGTGTTTTTAACGGAATGTGAAAAGAGGAGGGGGGGGGGTGAACAAACATCGAAAAAGGGGGGGGGGGAGCGTTTTGACAATCATAAATAGAAGTGGAAAATGCAACAAAACAAGAAGTAAAATATTTATTCCAAAAAAATTTTGAAACTAACTTAATATTTTTAGTCAGTAACTTTAAAAAACAAAATAGTTAATCTAAGATTTAAACTAAATCTATTTTACTTAGTATAATTTGCCTGTGTTATTGTTATACTAGTATAACTTGCCTGTGTTATTGTTTTACTAGTATAACTTGCCTATGCTATTGTTATACTAGTATAACTTGCCTGTGTTATTGTTATACTAGTATAACCTGCCTGTGTTATTATTATAGTAGTTTAACCTGCCTGTGTTATTGTTATACTTGTAGTATAACTTGCCTGTGTATTGTTATACTAGTATAACTTGCCTGTGTTATTGTTATACTAGTATAACCTGCCTGTGTTATTGTTATACTAGTATAACCTGCCTGTGTTATTGTTATACTAGTATAACTTGCCTGTGTTATTGTTATACTAATATAACTTGTCTGTGTTATTGTTATTCTTATTTTTACATTATTTGACTAAGACGTGCATGGACAAAGTGATAGCGTGAGATTAAAAACGTATAAGGACCTAACCCAGAGAACTCTTGACAGACTTCAGTGTTAACGAGAGTTACCTATGCAACAAATCCAGTGATGTACCTATGGGTTACCAAAGTACAATGGCCCTGTGGCAAGAAATAAAATCGCCACCAGGAGCGCAACCAGTATGTTAAAGTTGGTAGGGTCCAAAATATTAGGGAAGATGAAAATTGGCATGTCTGCCCCCAAATTTTGGTAGGGTCGAATACCAGTGGCTTGATTTTTGGTAGGGTCCAGACCCGCACGACCCGTACATCGGTTGCGCCCATGAACGCCACCATCCATCCCGGCCCGTTAGAATATTTCTAATTATGTTTATCTCTTTTTGGTTAAGTTTCATTGGCATCATTCCAGGTTTCCGGCCACATTCCCCAAAAAGGATCCAGCCCTCATGATATTCCTCAAACATATATAAACCTCTTAAAAATCAACAGAAAAGAATCGATTCTAAATTGAATATTTATGTACTCAAACAAAACCAAATCCAAAACTAAATGTGTAAGACAAAGATTCTTATACTATGTGAATAATTACGACGGCAGTATGGGAAGGGTTGTGTGGATTGTGCGGTCGCACAGGGCGCTAAAATAGACATTTCAAACAAATAATTTGGCCTCTAGAGTCCAGACCAGATATTTGCGCGCCAAATAAAGCCAGTTTGGCTGTATGATCCTGCTTGCTGTGCATTCCCCTCCCTTCCGCTTGTATATGTTACAGCCAATGTCTGCTTTGCGGACAATGGAGACTTTGGCCAGCTAAACCGGTCAATGTTCAAATTGGTCGGCCAACGTCTGACACTGGTAGCGGACGGATGGTCTTGCGGTAAAGCCCTCGGCTGTTGACCTAAAGCTACATGGTTCGATCTCCGGTGAGGACACAGGACATTTTTTCAATCATGGTTGAAGTTCCAGTCATATCTCCAGTGTTTCACTCCCGGCTGGGACTTGACTTACTTGACTTAATCCTCTGACTCCGCGTGGGAGCATAGGGTTTCAACAACGCTCTTCCAGCGAACTCTATTTTGGGCGTCTCTCTTCAGCTGAGCCCACGTCCATCCAGCTGCCTTCATCTCTCGCTCAGTGCAGCGTCTCCATGTCTCCTTTGGCCTGCCTGCTCTTCTCTTTCCCTGCGGGTTCCACTCTAGTGCCTGCCTTGTGACATTGTCTGGGCTCTTGCGCAGAGTGTGGCCTATCCAGCCCCATTTTCTCTTCCGGATCTCTTGGTCAATGGGGGTCTGCTTTGTTCTTTCCCACAGGGCGGTATTGGAGATTTTTTCTGGCCATCTGATACGTAAGATATTGCGGAGGCATCTGTTAATGAACACCTGCAGTTTTGTGGTGGTTGTCTTGGTCAGTCTCCAGGCTTCTGAACCATATAGTAGCACTGCTTTCACGTTGGACTCCCGGCTGTAGAAACATAGAAATATGTAGAAACTTAGAAATATGTAGAATCTTAGAAATATGTAGAAAAATAGAAATATGTAGAAACATACAAATGTGTAGAAACATAGAAATATGTAGAAACATAGACACAATGACCATAAAAACATCAGGCAAGTGTTGTTTTTTTTGTAGGAGTACATTTCATCGAAATGATGCGATTCTCATTTTTTTTAAAAGACAAGCTCTGTGTTACAAGAAAATCGACACATTGAATTCGTTTTCAAAACATCGCGCCATTTCTGCTTTCTCAATTGCTGATTGCATCCCCACATATAGAATTCCTCCGTTCTTGGTAAAATTATGTGGATAGCGAGCGGCGACATGGAGTGGATAGCCGAAAACTGTACATATTATTTAATCGAAAATACCTATACAATAAATAAATTAAATTTAGATTTTTTTTCCCTCAAAGCGTATTTTCTTATCGTGCAGGTAGGTCGCGAAAACTGGCTTTTTTTGTGTGTGGGGGGAGGGATAGCAAAAGTTTGAAAAAACATTGATCCATGCTTATAATTATTTAATTTTACTTACTAGTAAATTTTAATAAAATCTTTTGTTTATTATTTCAATCGTCATCTTTATTTATTTCAACCTTGTCATAAATCAAATTAGCCGAAAATTGGAAGAAAAAATAACATTCTAGTGTCGTACTCATTGTTATAAAAAAGTAGATTTACAAAGCTGTTGATTTTTTTTTTCATTTATAAAAAAACTATAGCACAAATCGAAATGTACAAGAATTCATTTTTGAAGGACAATTAAATTTACTAGTTGTTGGGTTGTATTCATTTATGTGGTTTTTTATCAAAAGAGTTACCAATCTAAAAAAAAATTTAGAAACCCATGTATGGTGTGCACTTTGACAATTTAAAAAAAAAAAGCAAAAACCCAACTCTGCCTAACTCATCAGTTCAGTTCTTCCACTTTTCCCACCCTAAATGGTCCAGGAGGCCGATGGTGGTGGGACACTTTTACAAAAGGAAAAAAAAAACAAGCAAAATAATCTCTATTTTCCAAGTTGTGTCCGAAAACCCAAGATCATATGAAAAAATCCGAAGAGTGCGACAACTGTTTACCAGAAAAGTAGCAGACGTCCTTGAACTTCAAAAAAGAAACAAGGAATTTCCTGTGAATCGGAATAAATGTTTACGATAATTTTTTCACTACAAACTCTCGAATATGAGTATTTTAGAAAATCCATTGAAATTTTCTAATCATAATGTTTTGCTTGCTTTGCTCTAACAGCACTAATGTGGATATATTTAGTGTGCCGAAATTTAAATCAAAATATGATAAAGTCTTTTAATTAATTTTTTTGTTAGATTGCATTTTAATAATCCCAAAGAGTTATTTGTAATTCTCGTTTAACCAATAATAATCTATCATTTAACAACGAATACAAAATTAAATGTTCACGATTTTATTTTGCTAATATATAAATTAATAACATATGCATTTTTTTTGCTGTTGTTTATTTTTTGCCTAGCTTTTTAAAAAAAAAAATAGAAAATGCACCAAAAGAGATCAAGGTATCGCGTTAAATGTATCGATACTACAATATTAGAAGTTCTTAAGATTCAGCTGATGACCTTGTGAAAAATGGCGACGGTTTCTCTCTTACGAAGTTGTTCAAGGGGTATTTTTTTTTAAATACTACTTTAAAAGTCTTACTTATCAAATTTTTATAAATATTTTAGTATATCAGCAGCATTACAATTGTACATTTTATTTCTACAAAGATATTTTCATTCAGAAAAATAAATAATTGTCTAACATTTTCCATGATAAACAATAACATTGACAGGCCTTCATTTCTATTTTTCAATAATTAGTGCTTGTGAAAATTATTATAAAGTGCGTGGGATGGCCTAATTTTATTTTTTACAGAACAATACTTTTTGCACTTACAAGCCAATAACATTTACATATTTGAGATAATGAGGAATGTTTAATTATTAATTTATTTTCTTAATTTTTTGGAGATGTTACTAGTTCGCAGTGGCTACGATTACATTAAGCGCCATTCTATTATTTCTCTTTTTTTTTCGGGTACCGGCAATTATATTAGGGTTAGGGTTAGGGACAGTATTAGGGTGTGGAGAAATATCTATTGACGTAATCCGGAAAAAAAAAAATACGAATTACGTCTTGATCTTACCGTTGCCACTGCGTAAACAAAAAGGGTTAGGGTTAGGGATAAGGTTAGGGTTAGGGACAGTGTTAGGGTGTGGAGAAATATCTATTGACGTAATCCGGAAAAAAAAAAATACGAATTACGTCTTGACGTAAGCGTAGCCTGTCCCTTACTAGTTACAGAAAATACAGAAAGATCAAAAATAAAAAAACAAATTTCGGCCACATAATGATGATAAATAAGAGAGATGTAAATGAACTATTTTAATTTTATTTCTTCAAATTGCTGTCCCTATTATGAAACAACCTATATTTTTATTCTCAGCTTTATTTTAAAATCACAACACCAGTTGCTCTCTAATATTATAATTTAGATATAGCAAAATCACTTAGACTAATGGTGAAACATTTTCAGAAAAACACGTTTTTAATTCTTGATTCTTATAGGCTCCCGCTTGCTCCTGCAGATGCAAGCTCATCCATCTTCAAGTGTCACATCAAAGCCATTCACTGCAAGCTCTGCATTGGCAACACTTGAATACTTTCGAGCTAGAAGGGGACCTTTTACTCCAGGTGTTTTAAAATTTTTACTTTTCTTAGTGTATTTATGCCTAGTTTTTTAATCATGCTAACATTTAAACTAAAAAAATCTTCCAATAGTAGATTGCTAACCAGGACAATTAAAGTGTTAACCCGCTCAACAAACATAAGTCAGTTTCAACACCTCATTCATCATCTAAGGAATTTGTTCTACGTTACTTTCTCATTAAACTGACTGTTATATAATTAAACTCACAAAGAATATCCAGCTAAGTGAAATTAAAGTTTAGTTGCGCTGAAAGACAGTCACTAAAAAGCCTGTTTATTTATTAGTATGTGCAGTTTATAGTGCAAAATGTTTGTTGCTCAATTCTTGTGCATATTTACAGAGGTATTTGTTCATTGGTAGGGGTGCTTCTTAAGGCATTTACCACTGCATATACAATGGATTAAAAAAAAGTAATTTCTAATGGCAACTACAACTCAGTAAAATTCTATTTATAAAGCTAGTAAAAGAATTATTGACTGCACACACAGAAATTTATTTTGGGGTGTTAGGTTCAACCTTTTCATTATGGATGGAGATTATTTTACAGAAATCTCAAAGTGGCCTGAGTTACGGGTTTGGATTTTGGAAATATCACTTCAGTGATAGATTTCTATACCTTATTCTAAAGGCATCACCTTGTAACCTATATATTCTTGTAGAGAAATAATTTCTATACAAAATAATGAATTTTTTCATTCTTTTCTTGACAGTTTCGGTTTTTATTATATATTTAATGGGAAAGGGATAAAAATTACACATTTCATCTGGTCAGAAAGTCTGCTGAAATGGCAGTTTTTTATGTACGGTTTAAGCCACCATTGTAGCATAAGATTACACACATGTGGTATCAATGTGCAGGTCTGCTTTTATTCTATTTGAAAATTTAGGTCATTTGCATAACTATTCCATAATGTAATAATAGAGAGGCAGAATTATTATAGTTTCTTTCTATTAATTTTTTCTAGACTTAATATACATAAAACAAAGTTTGTTTGTTATTGTTTTGTAAAAGTGATACCTTAATATTATAAGTGGATGCCTGTTTTTGTGAAACTTCATATTTCATTATGGGTTACATTATTATTGATGTTATCGGATGAAGTGAGTAGCTTTATTTTTAATTGTAGAACATTCTGTGTCTGCTTTTATTAATATAACTTGGATCACTTATTTTTTTCTAAATGACTACCATTTTATTAAGATTTAATAATTAGATTCCTGATTGACTGTTTTATGTACCTGTCCTATCCCTTGTAAGTGCTTGCAGGGTCAGGCATGCATGATGCAATCATCAGTGATGCAATCACCCCAGTAAAATGGGAAATCCAAAAATAGATTTGATGCAATCACACCAGTGATGCAATCACACCCATGATGCAATCACCCCAGTAAAATGGGAAATCCAAAAATAGATTTGACGCAATCAACCCAGTGATGCAATCACCCCAGTGATGCAATCCAATGATGCAATATGAGGGGGTGATATATCCTATAAATAGGGAAGTTACCACGGTTGTAGGGAGACGGAGACACACACACAAGAGAGAGAGAATAGAGACCCATGAAGGGGATACTAGATATAACACGTGGACTAAGTGGACAGTGCAGTCGAGAGTTATAATAGTTATAGATCGTGTACTGGTTTATAGTGATAGCAGTTACTTGTGATTTATTGCCACATCTCTCATCTAATATTGATCTTAGTATTTATCGTGTGTGTTGAATTATAGAATTATACATGTGATTTATCGATTCATCTTTTCAAGTGTTTATATTGTATTATCATAATCTCATCTGTAAATATCACACATTAAAAAGTTCAGTTAATTCTTTTACAATACAAGGAGTTGTGTCGTCTGATTTAATTAGAGCACAAGTGGGATACGACAGTACCAATATAGTGACTTTCAAAAGTTCAAAATTATAATAATTTGGGGGTAAAATTAAAGATAGCATAAATGATACTTAGAAATAAACATATATTATTATAATGCTTAAATATGTATACATTTGTTATTTTTATTTAGTTGTTTTTTAGTTTGTTATTTGCTGTTTTTATAAGTTGTTGTACTTTTTTTCTCAGAGGAAAAGAGAGGAAAAGGTCATTTAATTACAGCTTCAACTCATTGGAAAGTTGAACGTGTTGTTGCCTTAGGTATGGTTGGATTGATGCCAGCTGCGCTTTTTATTCAAGGTTCTACAATGGACCACTTGCTCACAACTTTTGTATATCTCCATGGCTTTTGGTGAGAGAAACATTTTTTAATTTGCTAATTAACCTTTTCATTCCGGATGCGGATTTTTGACAACAATCGCGATAAGGCCCGAACTACGGATGGGGATTTTTGACAACATTTCACTTCAGCGATAGATTTCTATACCTTATGTTTAATGTATCGCGTTGTAACCTATATATTCTTGTAGAGAAATCATTTCTACACAAATTCATTAATGGTTTTTCATCATTTTCTAGACAGTTCTTTTTTTATTACGTTTTTAGTGGGAAGGGAGTAAAAATGACACGCTTTCTTCGATCGAAAAGTCGGCCGAAATGGCCGCTTTTGATGTCCAGTTTAAGCCGGCATTCTAGCGTAAGATTACACACGTGTGGTATCAATGTAAAGGTCAGCCTTCCCTTTATTTGAATATCTAGGTCATTTGCGTAACTTTTCCATTATGTAATAACAGGGAGGCAGAAACCAGACCCCCTGTGTGAGGAATTTCTTTGTCCCGAGCTCGCTGGTGGTAAAAATTGCATAACAGGTTCACCGCGCATGCGCAGTACTATTGTTAGCCTTAGACACAGAACACAGCGTGTTGCTTCAAAATCAAACACATTTTACAAATTATTTAACATTTACGTTTAAAAATGATTTTTTTTTACAATAAACAATATAAAAACTGATTATAATGAATTATTTCTAGTAGATTTACGGCGATGCAGTTATTTTCGATAAACATCGGCAGATTTATGACATCGCTAAAATCCCCCCCCTCCTCCGAGATGAGGCCATAGGCGTGTTTAACGTCTTAAAATTACTATTACAATTTCTTTATATTAACTTGCTATAGACTTAAAATACATTCAAGAGAATATATGAAATATAAAATCATCACTTCCAATTGCAGTTTGTTTGTTTTTGTTTTGTGAATGTGCTATATTTCTGTTATTAATGGATGCATGTTTTTGTGAGACTTAGTCTTAGTATTTCAATATGGTTTACATTAATTATGATGACGTTATAAGAACATGTGAGTAGCTACATTTTCCATTTTAAAACATTATTTGTGTCCTTATTATGTTTAGTTTTAGTACTATAACTTAAATCACTTTTTTCTAAATCACTATGATTTTATTGAGATTTATAATTTGTGTCCGGACAGTTTTATGGCCCAATATGGTGACCGATTTCAAAAGTACTTAATTATATAAATTTTGGAAAAAAAAAATGAAGAAAGTATAACCGATAGGAAGAGAAATGAACATTTATTATTATAAAGCTTAAATTCGGAAACATTAGTTATAATTAGTTTGTTGTTTTTTCGTTTGTAATGTGTAAGGTTTGAAAGTTGCATAACCAATTGGAAGGAATAAATTATATCGAATTTATATACTTTTATCATCTTTACTATAAAATCAACATACATATAATATATATCATAAGAAAGATTGTTTAATTTCCGACATGTTGATATATAGATCATACTATTTAAGATTGTAGTTGATAAATAGTTGCACAATAAATTAAGTCTATATAAACAGCCCACACTCAGGTCCTCCATTAAAAATAGTGATTATTTTCAATTCATAACAACTTTATCAAATCTTGATCAATTTTAGTAATTTTTACACTGTTGTAAAGGAAATTGAATGATGTTTATTTTACCTCCATATACCTATAGGCTATTTTTATAATCTCCAGTTAAAATTTTCAGTTGAAAATAGGGTTTAAAAAATCAAAATTGAAAAAAAATCGTCATACTTTTCTGAATAATAACTTTTTAAATATCAATTGTATAACTTTAATTCTTTCACAGAATGAAAGATAATTCATTTCTTTGTAATAAAATGTATACTTTTAAAGAACTATCTCTATTACTTTAAAAGTTAAATGCGTTTTTGTGCACCCACCCGTTTTTTCTAAAAACTTTTTGCTCAAGCCCAAAAACCCTCAGTAATTGCAGGGTATCTCTAGTTTTTCCCCTAAGGAACCAATGGGTTAATTAGAATTTATGTAATACATCCCCAGTCTATAATATTACCCACATGTAATTTCTAAGTAGTTGATAATAGAAAAATTAATGATAGAAGAGTACAATTAATTTTTAGCCCTGGAAGTTAGTGACTCCAACAAATTGTAATTATCTCAAAAGTCTAAAAGGTTACTTACAGAGGACAGTCGTAAATTAAAAGTGATAAAATGGCTGACAATAATAAATTTTCAAAGTTATTTGTAGAAGCAACACAAATTAATTCAAAATCAAAATTTATTAAAGCATACTGCCATTGAGCAGATGTTCAAAATTAAACCCTTTGCTGCCAGTTTGAATATTTGGTCTCTATGTGTATATACCCTCCCCTCGCCCTCCATGCAATCCTCAAATTACCCCTGAATCACTTGGTCACACCTACTCTCTTGTATCGCTTAATAATTACTTTCTAACAATGACCAAGTACATGGGTCAAACTGACGAGGGAGTTCATTGGAAAGTCACAGTTTCCCAGATTTCTCTGTAATTAAGTTGAATATATCAACATTTTTTTGCTAATTGTTAAGTTCTAGGCTAAAACCAACTTTTAAAGCCCAAAAAACCGGTTGTCGAATGCTTCGATATTAGTTGAAAACCGGTTTTTCGCCAACGGTTTTTAAAAATTGTTAATCCCTAATGACTATTAGGGGAAGTACGACCGTATAAAGTAAATCCTATGAAGTGCAGAGCCAATGGACTAATTTGAAAAGTATTTATTTTTATAGATAAACCCTAATGAGTGGTGCTTTACAAGTCAGACATTATGCTGACAGATTTTATTAAATTAATCAGTCTTTAGAATTTTAACAAATTAGTTAATTTATAGTGAAATTTATATTGTTAAGCATCATAATTCATGATTGCATATACATGTATGAGTATTTATTTATTTATTTATATTTCGTCTTACTAATGGAAACCCCAACATTTTTGTACCTTACTTTGATTTCATTTAGCTTTATTTTTGTATTGAGTGCAACTAAAGTTTTGAATGTGATTCCTAAGATTTTAATTCCTTCTAATGTGTTCAATATTTTCAGGGGCATCGATGGAGTGCTGAAAGATTACCTAGTGAAATTTGTTCCATGGGTTGGAAAATTATGGTATCTGTTAGCCATCATTGGTTTTGCTGGTCTCGTGAATTTCAATTTCAATGATGTTGGTGTGTGTAAAGCAATTCAGATGTTTTGGTCATTGTAATTACATATTTCAAAACAAATTAATTTATATCTTAAGATCTGGATGCTGTTTTTGATGTCACTGAAATTTTATTAGGAGATGAAAGTAAACCAATTAACACATTGCTACTTATATCTATGTTTATATTCAGTGTTTGACTATTTAGGATTCAGCTTCTATTTTTAAAAAAAATATTGCTGCCATCATGTGTGACAAAAGGTTTAATGTACATAAATAGCAATGTTGTGCATATTTCTTTCTGGTTTCATCTAGAGCTCTGTGGGTTTGGATCAATTGAATGACTCATTTCATAAGTGTTTGTATTTAAATTCCTTAAGGAAGTGCATTGAGATTATTTTTGTGGCATGTTTAGTTATCTAATTCTCCACAAAGAAAGTCTTGTGTTTGTTAATTTCTCATATTAGTATTGTCAATGTTTACTTTGTTGATAGTTAGAATATGTGAAACTAAATGAAGAAATGTTTCATTTGTGAGAATGAATAAACTAGATGAATTAATTATTATTAAACTATTTCAAAAAATATTTCTTGTTTTTTTAATTATTCAACAGAATAGAACAGCCTTTAATGTTGTTACACATATTTAGTGCTAAGAATTAATAAATTCTGGTCTATTCTTTCTTTTAACTCTCAACAGACTGAACGTTTTTTGAACATTTTCAGTTCGCTGTGATATCTTTCAATTAAATTATAATAACTTATTTATTTTAAAAGTTATGTGATTATAATTTATATCAATTTGTAGCAAAATGAAAGGGCTTTTTAACAATGTATGTTTTAGAGTGATATTATTATGCAAGCTTTTTATAATTTTTAAATAGTTTAGATGAAAAAAATAAAAAAAACAAAATAAATCAAACAATCCACAAGCACAAAAAAGAAAAAAAAAAATCATTATGATTCATTTCAATAAAAGTTACATTTTATTAAACTACATTCAATTCTCTGTGTGTAGGATATTTTTGAAGACATTATATTCAGAAACAAAAGATATTTAAAAATTTCTAAAAATGATGTGTTTTAACAGAAAAAGGACCAAAAAAATGCTTGGATCAACATTGACCTTGCAACAAGAAAAATTCAAAAAGATAATAAATCTAAGTTATAAAAACTAACATTCTAATGTCTATTGATAACAACAAAGCTCAATTTCAGTATGGTTTTATAACTTTGCTAAAAATATTTTACAAGATTACTGTAACTATTATACAAGTTTATGATAACGAGAGAGACAATTTCTATCTTTTTGAAAACACAAGTAAACCTCACATACCCTACACTTTACACTTGTTTTTCTTACTACTTTTTCAGTACTGTAGCACAATCTACAGTTTCCACGTTTATCCATAAATTCTGGATTCATGGCATGCTTAAAAATACTGGTGGTCGTGATGCAATAGGTACAGCATCAAACGGACCAATATTTCCCAATTCCCGAATTAATTCTTCTGTGAAATTTAACTGCCCATATCTAGCTGCTCTTTTAAATTCTACAATGTCTTTGTGTTTATTTCTTAAATCCTGGAACAAAATATAAGAGTTAACCCTAGCTATATCTAGTAAATAAAAAAAATTGTTTTCCAATATTTATTAGTTTTTCGTAGAACATTATATTTATTAATCAACTGGTCACTCTTATCTACACCCCCATATATCCATTATAATCCTGGATTATGGCTGGTTGGTCAACTGTAAGTTCCTCAAATTTTCCATTTACTTTAGTCCGTCGTTTAACTGGTCCAAATCCATTTGCAATATGCATAGTGGACATAACCGAAACAGTTTTATTGTCCCGCCACTGTACTGTCAATAGCTGTCCCTCTCTAACCCATCTCATATCCCCTCTTTTAGATTTTTTTTCAAAGTCTTTTATATTTTTTAAAGATTGGGGAAAACCTTTCCTTGTCCTAAGAATAGTTCCACATGCTCCTACCCCTAAATCCCATAGATCTTTAAACAACTGTACACTAGTATAAAAATTATCGACAAATAATCTATAACCCTGTTTAGCCAAAGATTTAATTAATTTCATAACCACCCCATATGCCAACCCAAAAGGCCCATTATCCTGTTTACCTAAATATAAATGAAAATCATAAGTATACCCAGAAAGAGAATCAGCTAATACCCATAACTTCATTCCCCACTTAGTCGGCTTATCCCTAATGTACTGCCTAAAACTATATCTACCTTTGTTTCTAATCATTCTTTCATCTATTGATATATGTTGGTAAGGCTGAAACAATTTTATACATTTCATTCTAATAAAGTTAAATAAAAAATATACTTTACATAACTTGTTGGATTTGTCTTCAGTTTGAGGATTAGATACCTTTAGAAAGCTCATTATAGATTTAAATCTATCACGAGACATAAAAGCTCTGGCCCAAAGTCCATTATATAAAGATTTAGTAGACCAAAAAGCGGTCAATGTTCGGTGCTTGAACAAGTCCAGCATACATAATAAGTCCACAGAATCTATAGAATTCATCTGGTGTAAGGTCAAACCAGCCTTGGTAAACACTAGGTTTTGTAGGTCCATATTGTCTGGCATAGCTATTTGTACAGTCACAAATATGAATAACTAAGTCCAAAGTAAAATAAAGTTTAAAAAATGCCACTGCACTGCAGAATTTCCTTATGTCTTCCCTAGTTTTAGCTCCTTCGAGTTGAATGCCTGGATCCCTCTCAGGTAGAAAATTCTTTGGTGGTTCTGGATATGTGTCATTTGTAACATAACCATATGATCTGTGGGATAAAAATAAATGTGTAAAGAAAAGCATCAATTAAAAAAAAAAAATAAAAAATATCAGCTTATTTATAGAGCTACAATTAATTATTTTATCATGATAAAAAAAATTATCAATACAGATTTGTAATTATTATATAAAATTTAGTCTTTTGACAAAAGTTTTGTGTTTACAAGCATCAGCTGATTGGCAATAATACAAAAATAAAACAGTACTGCAAGCAGCAGAGTACTAAATAAATAATATTTATATATAAACCTTTATATAATAGAATATAAATGTTTAGATTTTTTCTTTATTTTATAACCGTTCCCACATAATAAGTTCTAAAGAAAAAATAAATGAATAAATAAATAAACAGCTTTGCGATCATAGTCAAACAAACTCAAAGCATGTTGGTTCAATACTTACACATCTGAGTTAGGAGTGTTGAAACTTGAATTAATACTAATATTTTCAGCATCAGAGTCATCCGAAGATGTAATAAGTTCCCAAGTTTCATCTTCATCACTAGAATCAAGTTCATTTTCTTCAATATAATCGGAATCTGAGTCCATTTTAGTGTAGTCGAAATTACTGACTAAACGTAAACAAATCAAAATGGCGTTTGCCAGGTCACCTGATAGCGTTTTTTTATTTACGAGAAATTGTAGCTAAATAAAAAATAAATAATTATTTTTTAGTAAAAAGTATTTAGAAAGCATTTTTTTATAAAAATATTATATTTGTAATAAAAAAATATAAAAAAAAATATTATTTTTCATGGTTTGACTTCATGGATCACCAGAGTCACATATTATTGTATGCCGTCTGTTGGGCGTTAAGCAATAAACACAATTTACAAGTGGTACAATTTTTTTCCAGTAATTATGGCATCACTTTTCTACTATATTATTAGTATTAAACTGATAGGCAATTACTTAATAAAGTGCTAACGCATTTAACAGTAGGCTATTACCACAGCTGTCTAGAAAATGCTTATCCTAATGGATTCACATGACTGTCTCCCTGTTCCATGTTGTAATTGTAGCGCAGCCTCTGTAGTGTGATTAATGGGTTGAAATCCTTAAACATTGGCTTCATCATTTATGGTGCCTCTATGGCAACTAAACCTATGCTGTAGTAGTCATGCAATAGTTGGCATTACAAAAGTTAAGCTGACTGGTTACAGGATTAATGTAAAGTAAAGTTGGTCACAATGAATCTTTATAGAAATTCATTTTTGAGAACAGTTCAGTTAAGATTTATTTTATCTCATAAAACTTAGTGTCAAGATTTGGACTCAAGTCTAACATCTTATTTATACTTTGAAATTTAACCACACGTCTAACATATTTTATATCACTTTTATTGCAAAAAATGTCAAATAAATAAAAAAATTGTATATTAAATCTCAAAATGATTTCACAACATAGTTCATTATTTTAAATAATATCAATAGTTCAGACATAATTTTATAATATCTTACATATAATATCAATATACCCTTTGATGAACACTTTAAAATGCATATTTATTAAACTGATGCAAAGTAATATATTACCAAAAAATACTGCACAAACGTGAAATACTGTTGACCATTTAAGCTGGAACACATTAACATAAAAATGAAACTGGTTGACCGTTTAAGCTGGAACACATTAACAAACATGATTGCTACATGCTTTTAAAAATATTGTAAGACATGAAAAGAAACGTAATGCTTTTGTCACAATTGGAATGATTTACAACAAAAAACAAATTCACAGTGTTGAAAGATTAAAAAGTGTTGAAACTAAGTGTCATTTTTCTAAAATATGGAATATTTACATGAAATAATGGTGGAATACTACAAATAAATGATTGATTTGCCAGTTTGATTATTTGCGCTTATATAACTCTGAACAGTTCATTGTATAAAGGATCACTCTTTGTATGAAGTATGTATACATGACAAAATTTTGTTCGAAAAGGGCATACCTTGCACAAGAGTACAAAAAAAATATTTACAAATATACATTTTTAACATTTATAAAGTTTATAAATAAGTAGTACCTTGTAATATCATTTTAAAATATTTGATTTGAGTATCCAAAAGTATAAAAAATAAATATTTAACATATAAAAAATAAAACAATAAAAACATTAGTCCAAAAAATTGAGACATCTCTCCATAAATGTGTATATAAAAACTTTTTTTTAGAAATTATCTGGAGATAATATGTACCATAAAAATATGAAAGTTTAATGATAGCAACAAGTTATCATTTATAAAATACACATTTAAGTAGTTACAGCTATTTTGTTAATAAATTAATATCTAATTTCTTTTTATTGCTCACACCATTCTGATGTTGGCAATTGTGTCTGCTATCATTTGCAATACTATGTAAGTGAAAAATCTTTTCAACGGTGAGTTTTCATTTGCAATGCTAAACTCTGGTTTACTGCAGTCTTGTGTCACATACGTTCTTAAGTCGTCTATTGACAATGCCGGCTGGAGCAGTTGCTTCAATATACATATTGTTTGAATGAGTTCATTTCTGACTCTGGTCATTAGATTTCTAGCTTCCCCATAGTCCTGGTCAGTTTCTTGAGATTTGATATAATTAGCATATACTGCCAACTGGGAAATGGCGTATAGCCTATAGTTCTGTGAAACAGAAAATTTAAATACCTTTTATTAAAAAAAAAGATTGGGATCAAAACTCTATAAGTTATAATCTTAAAACAAAAACTAAAAGAAAAATAAGATGACCATTAAGACTAAGAGCAGTTCTAATGTATTAAACAGAACAAGGCCGTACCCAGGATTTTGTTGGGGGGGGGGCTGTGCAGAGAGTTTAATATAAGAAAAAATTGGAACAGAATGATAAAGAAGTATATTTTATAATAAAATTTGGGTACGGCCTTGAAACAGAAGATTTAATAATGTTAATATTAAGAAACTTTGTCTAAAATATTTAAGTTTTTTTTTTAACTGATACAGAATTACTGTTAAAGAAACAACATATCTTTTTTATAAAGCAAACAAATTTTGAAAATTATCAAGGAAAAAATATTTGAAAGTTACATGTAACAGGACTAGCGAAACTGGCTAATGAATCATACCATGATAAAAACGGAATTCTTATTTAAATTCTTAACAAATAAATATCTTTTTTTTCCGTCATTTTATTTGATGTTGGCAAATGTGTCTGCCCTCATCGCGATACCATGTAAGTGAGAATTTAATTAATATTAAATTTACTTACCACATTAGGTTGCTGGGAATGCTGGCCTTGATTAATTTTCAATAAATTTATTGCTGTGCTATTTACAGAGTTTTTTAATGATCCTTTGATTGCATTCCAAGTTGAGAACTACAGGAAAAAGAACAACTGTCTTAGATTTGAAAACAAAACTTATACTATTTCTAAGTCTAATTTATCTCAAACTTTAAATTCAAATTAAACTCAAAACATTCCAGTACAAACAGAACTTTAATGTGGTGCGAACTTGTGATCACATTTTCAAAAAAGCATTGATTCATTTATAAAAACTAAATGTATGCACCTAGTACTAATATTTTCAGTCATTTATTATAGGGAACTTTTAATATAAAAAATGGTACATGTAACATAACAAAAAATACAAACCTTCTGAAGAATATCTCTAACAGATTGGTTTACTGTAGCTAACTGACTCTGAAAACTCTGCAAAAGCAAGTTCTCGTCAAGCCTTGGGGCAGCTGCTATGGCACTGAGCATTAGATTGGATGCACTGCTTGTTGGTGAGCCAATCTCCATACATGAATTTGAAATGATGTCTGCTATGTCAGAGCCTATGAGCTTCTGAACTGGCATGGCTTTTGTAAGAACTGGAAGGGAAAAACATAATTGTGTAGGTTATTTACTATTTTATGAGTATAAGCTTACTGGTCATATATACAATGGATCGACATTTATGTATTTGTGTATTATTTATGTATTAAGATTTGTAAATAATTCTTCTTGAATTATTCACATTACTTGGCACGATTTTTTTCATCGGTAAACCTCAAAGCGTCATTTTATTTAGCTATTGATGGGGTTTTTTTGTAAATAGAGAAACCCCAGAGAACAGAGCCTAAGATTAGCTGACGGAATCGACCGAACTATAACAAAACTGAACGAATAGGGCACTAGCCCAAGGCCTTACGTACTGATTGCTATAGCCACATCTAGACTTACAGAAACTGTTTGAACAGTTTGATGCATTCAATTTTAAATACATTGATGTTATGTTAGTTCATATAAAAAATTCATTCACTGACTAAATATATGAACCCATTGTGACCCAAAATTTAAAAAAAAAGTTTACTTTTTTCTTGATCTAAATTGTAGAAACAAATTTATTAAAATTTAAAAACGGTACGACCGAATTTTTTCAAGATCGAATATTCTAGAAAAAAACATTGAATTTAGACTAATTTATAGCGTTACTGGGCCGCTGATAAAGGTTTTATTCAATGCTATCTGTTTATATAGGGTAAAAAAAACATTAATAAATGGCAACATAAAAAATTATATATAGAAGGCAACTTACGTTTTTCAAAAACACGCTATACGGTAAGAGTATTCCGAGGTTTCAACACTAAACAAGAAGCGCCTTTTACTTTTATAGCTACCGCCTGGTGTCCGTCACAAGATAAAATTAGCAACTCCGGTAAGGGAAATTCCGCTATGGTATTTTTTTCCCCCCAGAAATACCCGATAACTTCGTGAAGGACACGTAAGGTAGAAAATCCTAGGGAGTCAGCTGTCCCTGTGACCTAGTTCCGGCGGAATACCCATTAGATAAAGTGGGATGCTATGCTGGCCGCAGCATAGTATTTTTTTTTAGTATGGGCCCCGTGTTATTAAGGGGCGCCCGGATAGGTTCAGTTAGATACTTCCTGACCTCATTGATGCTGCTGGCACGTTCACGATCAAATAAAAGTAGGTCAATTTTTACGGAGGCTTGAACATTGATAGATTAAACAAGTGAATTAATTTCAGATTGATTGGCGGAATGTTTACATGGTCAAAAAAAAAAAAAAGGGATGGGGAGAGGAGGTGTTATTCACGGGTTGAAAGCTATGTATTTGTCTGAACGTAGTATATCTCTAACGTCAAGTATTGTACAGCATGTGATTAACATTAAACAAACTTTTTTTTTACGTTGGAATATACATATACTGTACTCATTATATCATACAAACATTTACAAAAATTTTTCCTAACTAAAAATTTAAGCGTGGGTCCCTATCTAGATATCTGGGGCTATGGGGGGGATGCTACTGGCACTAGTTGCCATCGTTAGTCAGGGACCCCCAGATTTTCTGCCCGCGGACCTCACACGTCGATGACTTTGATATCGTCAGGATAAAAGCGAGTTCATCGTCACGACATAGTGATTACCCAGGGAACGTACCGTATTCTGACTTCAAGTCACGAGCCAAAAGAAAATATTAATGGAGGCTACGAATGAAAACGAAACTATTGGAAACTGTACGTCAAACCTGCACTAAATAAAGTGAGAACACTTGAGAAAACATCCGATTTATTGTGCGGTGAAATTGTTCTCAGGCCGTTTCATGCGACAGCTGGAGGGGTCAAAGTCTTTAGCACTCTCGGAAAAATTGAAGTTGTGTGACGCCTTGATCGTCAGTGAAGCTTTGCACATCTTCTACATTGGGAGCGGGGGGGGGGGGGGTGCAAACATTTTGATCCGCGGTCCACAATAGGTTTTATTTTTTTTCATTTTAACCGAAAGCAAATTTGACAAAAAGGACCCGGATCAAGAGCAGTGGGATGGATTGCTTATAAGAACCAATATCTATAAGATGTACTTTTAAAATAAATCTCCATTTGGATCACACAGCTAGACGGGTCATCCTTGGCCCACTGGTTGTTGTTTTCCACTCTGTTCTATAAAAATAGCCCCCCCACCCCCACGGCCAACCCCCACCCCCTAGAGAGAACCGTATATAAGTCTTTAGGGAAATACAATATATCAATGCACAACATACTAACGCTCGGATTATTTCAAGAGTACCGGTATGGTGAGAACGATCCTGGGGAAATGATTAGTGCGTGCCAGTACGCGGGGCCTAGAGCCGTATACATAGGCTTTTTAACCGTATTAAAGAATTGTTACACCCGTATATATCATATCTATGGTTACACCTAATGAAATGGTGCGTCTGATGACAACCCTGTTTTAAGTTCAGGGCGAAAAAAAAGTTCAACAAAGGAAACATCAATGTAACTATAGTGACATTCCTTAATAATTTATATTATAAACACAAAACATTTTTTTTAAATCGTTAAGCTAAGCAGCTAGAACATAAAATGTTTTACTAATTAAAAAGTAGGTCTCTAAGGTAGGAAAAAAATGTTATTGAAGACTAAAGGGTGGTAACTTGATAACCAATTTTAAAATTAAGCCACATTATCTCCCTTTTGTTCAGCTGTTGTCACAGCATGCAAATAATTCAAACATATCATACAATCATTAATTAGTGAGTCCAAAACAACAAGTAACAAACAAATGTTTACCTAAAAATGTAGAAAGACATGTCAAAAGCAAGTATGTTGACATTTTTACTTCTGTTCCAGTATAATTATTGATAAGTAAAATAAGTTTAGTATATCTTGTATCCCAGTACTTGATTTAACTTTATGAAATGTCAATATTCGTGTAGATACAATGAAAAAAATACAGCAGTATTATTTATCTCATAATACTAGCTTAAAATCTGTGAAATTCTTTTTTATCCTCACAGTTCACAGTCAACTGCAAAATTCACTAAACTTTCTTTCAAAATGATCAAGGGGACCCATTTATATACATCGTGCATTATTATGATTAAGCCTTATATTAGTTAGATACATTTTTTTTATTTTCCACCCACGTTTTGGTTTCATTTGATTGTTTTAGTCTGCGGTAATTTACACATGGAGCGTCACCGCAAGCGATTGGTATCGGTTTCATCAAACCACGTGACCTGAGCAATATATATGAAGAGTGAATGAGTTCTAAAAATATACTGTAAATATATCAAGGCCGGAAGTGGTTATATTTAGTTTTGTTTTGGGATATCCCAACTCAGTCAGCCAGCCTCAAGGAAAGGGAAAGGGGGCGTTATGGAGAATGCGAAACATTGTTCTTTTTTTATTATTATTATTTATTATTCTGTAGGACGATTTGACATGAATGGAAGAAGGGACAAACTAAAGAAATAATTATTTCAGACTTATACAGGCAGAGTAGAGAAAGAATAAAAATGGGTCACCAATTTCCTCTGACTGTTAAACCTAATCAATATGAGAATGATACTGTCAGGGCCGTTTTTAGGTTGCTGGGGGCCCTTGGGAGAAACTACAAGATAAAAATTATTAGAAATTAGTACTTTTGAAGTGAGGGCCATGGGCGAATTACCAAGTTTGCCTTTATCCATACCAACGGCTGTGTACACCGATAGACTGGAACCAAGTCTAATTTGAGCCCATAAAGAAAAACGTATACTTTATTCATCAAATGTTTTACCATTGTAAATTAAATGAAATAAATGTGCTAATAAATAATGTAGCCTCTGTGTTTGTCGTTGTTTTCTAAACTAAACAAATGTTCAGAATTCGAGAAATGTTTAATCTTTCAATCTAGCTTTATTTTTATTTTTTGTAAATACTGATAAATTGTACATTGACTTAGAAATGACCTAAAATAAAACAAGCAATTAAGCCTGTTCCATTCTGGACACAGGACGTGTTAGCGCATTTTCGTGTTATGTATCAGTACGTTTGTTAGCTTTCAGTAAATATTTGTAAATTTTGGAAATGTTTATAAATTCAATTGTGTAATGCATATATTTGTAAAAAAAAAATAAATTATAAAGACGTTTCTTTATATTTGAAAAAAAAATTATTGTCTCTTAAATCTAACTACAAGTGGTTTGTGGTTACTGAAATAGGACTCATAATGGAAAACATTCTAAATTATAGTCATTTAATCGTCCGAAAACTCCGTCAATTGTTGCATAGCTCTGATACTTTCAATTAAACTCAGAACACAAGCTTACTATTTCATTTGATGAGTTTCTTAATAAATCTTGGTGAAAATACGTGCTGCAGTATTTCGCACCAAATGAACGGGTTATTGAACGTACAAGGTGTATATATAATATATAAGCCCTTTAGGAGCCCTGAAGCCCGGCCCTCAGATATACACATGGCAGGCCAAGACCTACAAAATGATATATACATCATGGGTCTAGGACTTATAGTTGCTGAGATATAGCGCTCCTTTATTAATATAGCTTATATAGTAAAAAACGGTATTAAGGCCCCTTTTACGGCCCTGAGAGGTCAGATCGCGAAATGGAAAAAACTCATTTCTTGGCAGGCCAAGACCTACAAAATGATATATGCATCATGGGTCTAGGACTTATGGTTGTTGAGATCTAGGGTGTACACGGACAGACAAAACGGGGACAATAGAGCATTTTTTTTTTCGAAAATGCTCTAAAAACAAAGTATGTGTCAGTAAGTATAATGTTGTTTTTTTTCAAGTCATCATCTTTAATTTTTAAGTTTTCATTTTATCAGCTATTTAAAAACAAATGTTAAACCATCCAACTCATCCATTTTTATTTTTAATTCTTTTTTTTTCTGGAAGGGCAGGGTGGGGGCATGAGACGATGATGTTGCCAGAGGTGGTCTCTGGTGTACGAGATGGTGGCATGAGACGATGTTGTTGCCAGAGGTGGTCTCTGCTTATGAGATGGTGGCATGAGACGATGTTGTTGCCAGAGGTGGTCTCTGCTGTATGAGATGGTGGCATGAGACGATGTTGTTGCCAGAGGCGGTCTCTGGTGTATGAGATGGTGGCATGAGACGATGTTGTTGCCAGAGGTGGTCTCTGGTGTGTGAGATGGTGGCATGAGACGATGTTGTTGCCAGAGGTAGCCTCTGGTGTGTGAGATGGTGGCATGAGACCATCTTTTATGTGCCAGTACATGAGAGCTTTTATTTTAAATGGGTCGTAAAAAAATTTTAACAATTACTTAAAAGAGAATATATATCATTAGTTTTTTTTCTTTCTCTTGTCATTTTTTTCTTTATAAGTAAGTCCCAAACTAATTATGTTTCTTAATATGTTTCGACTCGCAAAAGTCGGAGAACCACTGGCGTATAATATTGCTCCCATCGCAGGCCCTCTAGGAGACGATGAGCTGGGGGCTGTTGCAGAGTCGTACCTAGAGTGGGGGGAGGGGAGGGTCCAAATTCGAAAGTCCCCCAGAGCCCCCCAGCATGAGGGAAAGGCCAAAAAATGTTTACATTAAATATTAAGTTCATTATTTCATGTCCCGGTGTCGAATGTCAAAATGCAGTCCCCCCCCCCGCCCCAAGGTTCGGCACTGTGTTTTCGCCATAGTCACTACCTCTAAAGGCCCCCACTAGTAGTTGCGATAATGCTCGACTCCACCAAGACCCCCATACTGTTAATATTTCATTGGTGCCTTCCTAATAACTAATAATGCAGTGATAACTATGAGGTATGTGAGATGATTTTTATTAGTTAAAAGCCCGGTCTGGCACTTGCCAATGTGGAGTCACATTCTGTACAGCAGTGTTTCTCAAACTTTTGACATCTGTGTACCCCCCTTTTTTATTTTCGTAGTACTAGGTACCCCTACTAATAAAAAAAAATGCCTATTCTTTTTGCGGTCATGTTTTCTTCTCATTTCATTGTTTTCGTGTTAGCCGTGAATATATACTAGATGTTCTCAACTGGTGTGGCGCGGACCCTCGCCAAACTCTTTGAGTACCCCCAATGGATACGCGTAACACACTTTGAAAAACACTCTTGTGCATGGTTCCATGCTGATGAATCATTTACAACTTTTTTTTCTTTTGAATGCTTTGTCACCAGAAGCCTCGATACATTGTTTTGCTTGCAGTTTTAAAACGTGAGCTCCGTTGTCTTGAGTTGAATTCATTGAAGAGCAGTTGATAGAAATTAAAAACTGTGGGGAGTAAAGTTAACACCCACAGTTTTAATTTCCATCAATTCCTCTGCAATCAGATAGTGAGCCTGCGTGTGTTTGGAGTGGTTACATTAACAATTTTGTGGTGTAGATTTCAGCACTTCAACGTTGTCTTGACTCTTTTCACAATACAAGGAAGTTTAAAGAACACTTTAAAAAAAATATCTATTTATGCTCTGCAATGAAACTTTAAGAGCTAACCTACTTATATTTAGCGTTCGTCAGATTGACGTCATTTTATTAAACTATTAAATGGAATCATTTCACACGCGCCGATTTAGAAGATCCAAAACAAGACATGGTTGAGAATTCCACCGCACTTTTTCCTGTCACAGTAGTAAATAATGGACGAGCATTTCTTTTGACTGCTTCAACAGACCTCCAGTAGTACTTTCAAACTTCTCTTTTTTGGTAAATAATCGCCCCCGTTGATCAAAAATGATTTTTTTTTCAAATTTACAAAACTCCTCTATTGGTCAAGGATAACTATTGCAATTCATTCAGATCAACACATCAACAAATTGAAAAACGTCATAAAATGTGTATGAATTTATTGAATTGTGTTTAATTGGTGTACTGGACAAGTTAATTCAGTAGACAACATCACAGAATATATCTTATACAGAATAAATCGCTATTTAAAAAGTCCTCTAGCAATGTCTAAAATACTTTACAATAAATGTAAGGAATGCAACAAAGGAAAATGGCGGCCTGCAGCTATGAAATTAACCATTTGGCTAAAAAGTGTATAGCTTTAGGCCTTGCACAAATATCGGCCATCAGTTATCTGTTTCTCATTTTCTTTGCATCATAAGGCCCTATTTATTTGTAACAAGCCTTAGGCCTATAGAAATCTTAATTCGGCCCTGCCTGTAGCAGTGAACTTTTAACACATAAATATTGATATACAAATTGAATTACAAAAGATGGACATCAGACAGCTTGATTTTTTTTAATATTCCCAACAAAAATATTCGTAAAATTAAAAAAATACATTTTAAAAACCGAATAATAGTTTGATAATAAAAATGTCGGTCTGACCATAGGATAACGAAATTTCATTCTTTTTCATGACTTTGCCATTTAATTAATAGAAGATGATCCATTTATAATGACCCAGTTATGTATCACGGTACATTCATAATCAACAAATATGGCGGCTTTTTGAAAAGAAATAAAAAGTGATCAAAACAATGTATGTGAATTCTGTATAATTTATATTGTGTGGGTAGCATCAATATGTTACAATAAATGGATACATTTTTGTTCTATTTTACACAATTGTAAGCAAAGCTGTTATAAAATGTGAATACAAGAGGGAGAAAGACAAGTCTTTCAAGAGAATGTTTTTAAATACAAATCATATGTTGTAAAGATGCAAATGTTTTATAATTAACTTTTTATATGAGATGAATGATATATTGATAACACTTTTTGACATAAAAATAAGAAAATGTGAAATGAATTACGTGCACCATATTTACAGATAAAGGTAAGAATAAAAAAAATAAGAAAATGTGAAATGAATTACGTGCACCATATTTACAGATAAAGGTAAGAATAAAAAAAATAAGAAAATGTGAAATGAATTACGTGCACCATGTTTACAGATAAAGGTGAGAATAAAATCACTGTGCACGGTTGGCTAATTATTGGCTCACTTTGAGCTACTCAATCAACTTCTATATGAAGTACTAATAGGTTATTTTTATGCATTTATAAAAGGCACGTACATTTCTTCGATACCAATATTTACATCATTCAGAAATTATGTCAACATATTTAAAAATAAAACAGAAACTTAGAAATACTAGCGTAAAGCTCTTAACGTTTAAAGTTGTCTTAAATTAGATTCATTCAGTTTATAGAGCAGCTGCTCTCAAAGTTGTCTTAAATTAGATTCATTCAGATTATAGAGCAGCTGCTCTCAAAGTTGTCTTAAATTAGATTCATTTAGATTATAGAGCGGTGCCTCTCAACCCTTTTTGGAGCATTTCTCGCGGATGATGATCTATTAATAATTTGGTCAGTGGCTAGCCAAAACCCTTGAGAATCGATAACAACCGGTCAACCCCTTCAAGCCCCTACTGAAATCATTTATCCTTGCGGACCGATAATCCTAGTTCTAGGACCACTGTTCTCAAAAAACCGTAAGCTAGTGATAAAAACATTGTGTTGCTAAACCTGATAACACATCCCTGTTGGTGAGGATGTGACGATCGTTTCACAATACATTCACGTCTCACAAACAATATGAGACACTTCTGTTACTTGGTCAACACTTCACAATAACTGTTCTTGATAGAAAGACTAATAATCCCCCCCCCCACACACACACACATTTACATATCATCGCCTGTCAAGACCCCCCCCCCTCACCTTTTTTTCATTTAAGTGATTTTATGAATGAACCTAAACATTGAAATCCCACGCGTTTTCGTTTGTATTATTGTTTGATGTTTTGTTTTATTTTTGTTAAGAAACGTGTCGTCTGCTATCGATTTTTTTTTATTTCCTACTTCCGATACTTGAGAAATAGTTACGTCACCAAGTGGTAATGTTGTCAACCAATGACTAATAAAGACAAATCACACAAGTAATGAGTTCATTCATGGTTTGTTAATAGGATAATGAATAAATAAAGAGTATCAGGTAACAGTCTTACTGACGTATACAGTACAGAATACAGCAGCAAGATATTTGATCAAAATCAGATACTGAGAATGGGCTACAGTAAAGGCCATGTTTGGTCGCCTGTAAATACCTAAACTGAGATACTGACGAGATATCTTTGATCACAATGAGGTACTGATGAGATATCTTTGATCACAATGAGATACTGAGAATGGTGTAGTTTTTGAGAATCTCCCGTCGTCCCTACAGGAATTGATGTTTTGTGCGATGATCACAAGAAAATCCAGAGATACTGAGAAGTCAGGTACAAAAGTAAATCTTTGACTTGCTATGATAAAATATCACATATTGATTACTGGTGATAATTTATTGAACTAAAATTTTCATGTTAGATAAATAGAGATTGAACTTGATAAACAAACGAAGTTGATATGGTGAACGAGTTTTGAAGCTTTCAGGCTGATATAGAGATTCTTTATGAAACAAAGTAAACGAATTGTGTTGATTGATTTGTCTTTATAACTGTAGGGCTACATCAATGTATGGTGTATGCTGGGGGTTGTCTGTATAACTGTAGGGCTACATCAATGTATGGTGTATGATGGGGGTTGTCTTTATAACTGTAGGGCTACATCAATGTAGGTGTATGATGAGGTTTAGTAACAATTGTTGCTGCTGATTGTTTACTTCAGAGATAAAAATAAAGATAAAGATATTTTACATGTTCCGTGTAATAAAGGGGTGGGCAAACTACGGCCCGCGGGCCGCATGCGGCCCGTCAGAGTATATTATACGGCCCTTTAGCATGTAAAAGTTCATGATCCTATGTCGATGTTAATTCTCTTTGTTTGGAGTTTTCGCTATATTTTTAAAATTTTATGCTACCATTTGATTTGAATCTAGTGATATTAAATCGGTTTTATGGTTCCAGAATATTAGTTAGAGCTACTTGACCCACAAGCAGATTATGACCTGAAGGAGAAGTTCAAGTCAATTATTTTGTCAATGACCCCCCTGCCCCCCTCTCGGTGTGCCTGTGTGTGTGTAATAGAGTGTGAATGTGACATAAAATGACAAATTATCTTAAATTCATATTTTCATATGTTGTAAATTGTAATTAAGTAGACAAAATATTTACGCGGCCCACCGATAACAATCAAGTTTTCAATGTGGCCCTCCGTAGAATATACAAAATAAAATGTTCTACTTAAAACACAAACAATATAAATTATTTTATAAGAATTGACTGATTTCATTTCTAAAATTTGTCATTTTTCTTGAAATGACTTTAAATAACGTGAACATAATTGCTCTTTTTAGAGTTCTGGAATTTCTCTGGGGCCACAGTCTAGTATAATTTTGACTGATGAGGCTGTCCAATGGTTGGTTACACACGGTTGGCCCTAGCCTATTGCGCAATACAAATGCCGCCTGATTGAGCCAGTTGGTCACGTTTGTTAGGTATCCAATCACAGGCCCGTACGTGGCAGTGTCGTTCTCTTGCGTGTGAAGATAATAAGCATAGACGGAGAGCTGCGTCAGAGCATACAGTCTGTAGTTCTGAACGAATATAAGACATATTTTTTTTTATAACAATTGACACTGAAGAAAAAATTTAATATGGTTTATTGCATGAACTTGATGGTAATTAAATGATGAACCTACTGTCTCATTACTGCAATCTGTGTGGTTTGTCTGTTGTCTGTTGACCCGGTCTATCACGCATGACTCAAGGTCTCCAAGTCTTGCCATGTTCCAGGTAGGGAACTACATCCGGGCATTACACACAAGTTTGTTTGTGAATGACATCAAACAGTGTTTCGAAGTTAATATAAAATAAAGCATAATATTTTTTTGTTGATAGTGGAGGGGTTAAACCAAAAAATAAAATCTATCCGAGGCCGTGTCGTACTATGGTGCAGGGGGTGGGGGTGGGTTGCCATATACCTAGGCTACAGCCTTTGAGGGGCGGCGGGAGGGGGGGGGGACAAAGTCTAAACTTTGATAACAGATAACAAAAAAAAAAAATAAAAAGATGAATTACAATTATAAAATTCAAAGTTTCGCTTTGAGAAAAAAAATGCAAAAAAAAAACGGCACATTGGTTAATCTGTTTTTTTTTAAATTTTATTTTGTTGTTTTTAAGTAACACTTTTTTTTCTTTCTTTACTATTGCAATTATAGATTTGATATAATAATTATCTTGGCGACAATTAACTATTCGTTATATATCTTAATATATTCATACAATCTAATTTTTAAAAGAAATGCATAAATAAAAATCTATATATATATATATAGTTCTCTTCTTCGCCCAACCAAGCAGGACACCAGCCTGGAAGACGCAATTATATATACTAGTTATCCCGCGGCGTAGCATACTGAATAGTGTATGATGAAGGTTATACTAAGAATCGTAAGCTGTGTTGAGCAAGTCTAAAAAAAAATATGGAGACTGGTATGACCTAAATGAAAAAAAAATGTTACATCAAAATAACGCTATAGTGTGCTGGGTGGATTGAGGCAGACACAAAGGGAACCAAAAATAAAAAGCAATCCAAATTACCCCCCCTCCCCCAAAATATGTTAGTTATAAGCTGAATGAAAAAAATTACAGTTCAAAGAAAAAAATCCTGATCTTAAAAAAAAGGCATTAAAATATATCTAACCAATAAAGAGAAAATTAAGTCTGGCAGCTCATCGAGAATCAAGGCATGCAAAGAATTTACTAAAAATCTGTAAACAACAAAATAAAAAACAAGTTGCAGGAAGGTACCAGATAGTGACCATAAAGTATGCACATGATTGGTCAAAGTTCAAATTTGCTTTCCATGTATGTCAGCCTGTTATTTTGTTCGATTGCTTATTTAAAAAAATAATTACATTAATTATATTGATTGATAAGGCGGCGTATGATACGACGCGGGATGACTAGTATATAACAAAAGAGCAGAACAATTACGAATGTAGAATTTTTTTACAAGTAGCATGTGGGGTCGTGGGGGGCACAAAAGTTGTTTTCAGCAGCCCTGCATAAATCAGCTGTTCACCTGTCCTTTAAGTCTCATATATAAATCACCTATTCACCTGTCCTTTAAGTCTCATTTATAAATCACCTATTCACCTGTCCTTTAAGACTCATTCATAAATCAGCTGTTCACCTGTCCTTTAAGACTCATTCATGGTTTAATTCAATTAATAATAAATGACCAACATACTTTTATCTTTATTATAAATAATGATACTTACATTAGCTGTGAATCGCTGGGTCTGTTGCTCGATTGTAGCTATGACATTCTGATAATACTCTCTTTGAATTAAGGCCATGTTTCCTGTTGCTGCTGTTGTTGAAATCCCTGATGACATACCCAAAATTATTTAAAAATTAGATTTCGCTGGTGTTAATAAATTGTTATAACCAATAGTCAGACCCTATCTAATAGATAAGTTCATTGGGAGACCGCTAAGGGGAAATTCTAAATACATAGCTAAACATAGATTATAGGTACCCCTAACTTTGGCTAGGTCACCCAAATATCTCAGTCTCCGACGTCTACCAATTAAAACCTATGGGGGGGGGGGGGGAGACACGGGGAGAGTAAACATTGGTTACTATCACGGGCGCCAATAACTTGTGTGTCGCACGGGGTGATGCGGACTGTAAAATGCCGCCCTACATTTCGAATTTTCAAAGTCGAACAACCTGGAAACTGAACTAAATATATTAAAATACCTTAGAATACAAGCATATTGACATTCGGACGTTGGAGAGTTATTTGTGTGTGTGTGTGTGTGTGTGTGTGTGTGTGTGTGTGTGTCCTTTATCTTTACGATCATCCCATCATCATGTCAGTTATAACACTTCCATGTGTGGTGAGATCTTACCATCTTTATGTCAGTTATAACACTTCCATGTGTGGTGAGATCTTACCATCTTTATGTCAGTTATAACACTTCCATGTGTGGTGAGATCTTACCATCTTTATGTCAGTTATAACACTTCCATGTGTGGTGAGATCTTTCCATCTTTATGTCAGTTATAACACTTCATGTGTGATGAGATCTTTCCATCTTTATGTCAGTTATAACACTTTCATGTGTGGTGAGATCTTTTCATCTTTATGTCAGTTATAACACTTTCATGTGTGGTGAGATCTTACCATCTTTATGTCAGTTATAACACTTCCATGTGTGGTGAGATCTTTCCATCTTTATGTCAGTTATAACACTTCATGTGTGGTGAGATCTTACCATCTTTATGTCAGTTATAACACTTTCATGTGTGGTGAGATCTTTCCATCTTTATGTCAGTTATAACACTTCATGTGTGGTGAGATCTTACCATCTTTATGTCAGTTATAACACTTTCATGTGTGGTGAGATCTTTCCATCTTTATGTCAGTTATAACACTTCATGTGTGGTGAGATCTTACCATCTTTATGTCAGTTATAACACTTCATGTGTGGTGAGATCTTACCATCTTCATGTCAGTTATAACACTTCATGTGTGGTGAGATCTTACCATCTTCATGTCACTTATAACACTTCCATGTGTGGTGAGATCTTACCATCTTTATGTCAGTTATAACACTTCATGTGTGGTGAGATCTTACCATCTTCATGTCAGTTATAACACTTTCATGTGTGGTGAGATCTTTCCATCTTTATGTCAGTTATAACACTTCATGTGTGGTGAGTATCGACATTAGTTTTTGCTTTTTTTTTTTTTTTTGAAAGCTAAGTTGGGGCCTGTGTGTGAGTGTCTTTATTACAAATGTTCAAACAAATTATTACATGTAACATTCAAATTCAGTATATCCTTATAGCCAGGTAGCGGCTTTAGTAGCAACTGATTCGACGGCCCCGATACCAAGGAAGCCCAGTGACACAGAGAATTGTTGCTGTTGTTTGTTTGTGGAATGTAAGTAAACAACAGGTGCTAAAATGTGTATGCAAGTAAACATAACAAAACAGCTGGTGCTAAAATGTGTATGCAAGTAAACCCAACAAAACAGCTGGTGCTAAAATGTGTATGCAAGTAAACCCAACAAAACAGCTGGTGTTAAAATGTGTATGCAAGTAAACATAACGAAACAGCTGGTGCTAAAATGTGTATGCAAATAAACATAACAAAATAGCTGGTGCTAAAATGTGTATGCAGGTAAAACCAACAAAACAGCTGGTGCTAAAATGTGTAAGCAAGTAAAAATTACGACTGCAATAATGACAATAGAGGTTTTATAAATAATTACAGACAAATTCAAGCAATTAGTAAAACTGATTTTTTTTTAAAATACTGGATATTAAATTAGTATTTTCCTATTCACACGATGTAATCACAACAACAACAACAACAGTGATGCTCACTAAAATTGTATTTTTCATGACACCTGTGATTTATTACATGCAAACCTATCAGATGCCTCCGTACCTACAGTAACAGAGTAATACTGTACTCAAGTACAACTGATGCCGCCCCCCTGGCTGAGGGCAAAACACGTGTAAAATATGGATTTTATTTTTGTGGGTATCCATGAACGGATAAAAAAAATTTGACCTAATTTATACAGTTCGTTAAAAGTGAAACAATTTAAATACAAACTCGTCGATAGAAATGAAGTTCTTGTTGCGCGGTATCGTTGTATTTTGGCACAGAAGATGTCACCCTGCCGTTCCACCCTATACTGGCAGAGTTATCGCCCGCTCTAAGTTCGGTAGGTGACGCCTCTTGTCAGCGACCCGAAAAAAAAAACCGTAAACTATTCGATTTTGTTAAAGATGCAGCAATGGATGAACCCGTTTATTGTAACGAAGTGGCTACGGACACAGCCAACGCACATGAGCTCTAGCGCTTAACAGACTATTTTTTTGTGTGCGCATTAGGGTTAGGGATAGGGTTAGGGATAGGGTTAGGGATAGGGATAGGGTTAGGGATAGGAGCAATATCTATAGCTGGACCACGAAATCCAGCAATCGCGCATGAAAAATAGTCCGTCTAAGCGCTAGAGCGCATGCGCGTTGGCTGTATCCGTAGCCACTGCGTTATTGTAATTATAATTATTATCTCATACAAAAACCAATTTTTTAATGTAAAAATTAATTTCAGATTCCTGAGTAGCTAAGCCGGTGGTAATTTTTTTTTTGTGAATTTATTTATTTTATATCATTGATAAAGGAAAAAAAAATGTTCGAAACAAACTAAATAGTTAGAAATTGTAACATTCGATTACGGATTAAGCACTTGTTCTGAGGTATCACAACATGGAACACTCAAATTGCCGTTCCCTCCGAAAGCAGAAAAAAGTGTCGCCCTTTACGCCACTGTCATGGGTTCAAATCCCAACGAATCCAGGAACGTTTCTAACCAAGGCACTGATAGAGATGTGATATGGTCGTCATACGTTCCCCGTGGTCCCTGCTCCAATTCATTTATCAGATATTGGTGTCTAATGAGATATCACACCTCCTATAAAATTAAACACACTTACTGCCTTTAACTCTCGTATACAAATTTAACACTAACCCACTGATATTAAGAGAAGAAATGTTAAATATTTTTCAAACATCGTTAATTTTCTTCAGGTCTCCAAAAAGTTTTTTTTTATGTTTTGGTTCAAGTTGATTGAAATTAATTGAACTACACTCCAGTGGTTTTTATAGCTGATTTAATACTTACATAATTTTAAAAAAAATTCTAAAAATACGAAAAAAAAGATTAAAGTTTTTGTTTTTCTTAAATGCAAAAAAAGCAGACGTGAAACGGGTGTTGGCAATTTGAGTGGACAATAAAAAAATGATAATAACTGAAACTATTATCATCGATTTCCTTGCGATTTGATTCTTTTAGAAATAAATTTCTGTTGGTGAAGGAGGTAAACAGACTTTCATAAACCACAGCCCACGATATACCTGCAATTGAGTAAATCCATAATTAACTCCGTGACTCACTGTTATCGAAATGCGGCAAAGGAAGGGTTTACCCTAAACATCATTTCCTCTTATGGATAATTGCCATAAAATCATACACGGCCCGTTTTCAAATATAGTGATTGCCTTTATACTGAAAAGCCATTCTTATACTGAGCACAAAGGCCCTTACTTTCAAAGGCCCTCATCCCAGTAGTAATTATCATCAACTGCTTCATAATCAGAACCCCTGAAGGAATTTCGGCACAGGGCACGACATATCCCCAAAAGTCTGCTTAAAGCCCCACCCCCACCCCCCCACCCCCAAAACATATGATCGGCTTTAGTACTGTAAACCTGCCTTTGAAGAACTTTAGTAAATAATATTTTTGTCACTTTTTTTAATGTAAAATATAGATTGTATGTTTCATAGCTGGGTGTAGGCTATGTGTGTCGTACCGGTGTGTATGTGTCCGCGTGCGTGTGTACAGGGAAGTAAATTTGATAAATTTTGAATCAAAGAAATGATTGTTACTTAATAGCTGAATTGGCCCATCGGAAGTGATATAGATGTCATGCTGACAAGAAAAGACTTTCAATTCCTTTGTAAGATCATCCTAGTTGTAAACGCTGGTATTTTTCATAAGTGAACAACGTCACGCGACTTCAGTTTTCATTGAGTCCTTTTTCCCGCCTCAAATAAAATAACCAGGAAGTGTAAACACCTGAAAGTCGGGGCTTATTTATTTAAAAAACAACTCAGGAAATCGATGTCCGTTGAATGAATGAATAATGATTGTACTTGCATTAGATTGTAGACCTGAAAATGAATGTTTCACTCTCGTATTTAACCAACATTTTATATCTTTGAATCATCAAAGGTGCGTTTATAATTAGTACAGACAGGTCATTAGTCATTATATATATATATATTACACGGGGCATTTGCAGGACCAGAATACACAGATCATAACACGTGAAATCAATATTTACAAAAAATGGAATGAGAAAATTGAACAGGCGTATTGTGAATATTTTTATCAAATAATCATAAATCTAGATCCAAATTTTTTATTTTAATGCAATGAATAAAATCTAAAACTGTAGTTCTAGTGGTGGCCGTACTTTTCGACCCCGGACAGTTCGACCCCAGACAGTTCGACCCCAGACAGTTCGACCCTGCCATTTCGACCCCGGACAGTTCGACCCCAGACAGTTCGACCCTGCCATTTCGACCCCGGACAGTTCGACCCCAGACAGTTCGACCCCAGACAGTTCGACCCCAGACAGTTCGACCCTGCCATTTCGACCCCGGACAGTTCGACCCCAGACAGTTCGACCCCGGACAGTTCGACCCTGGACAGTTCGACCCCGCCATTTCGATCCCGGACAGTTCGACCCCGCCAATTGATAAAAATATTATTCGAATTATTATTTCTTTGTTTTAAATATGTTTATTAACTTTGTTCAACATGTGTATAATTGATTAAAATATTTATATTGTATTAATTGTGTTTAAAATATGTGTTTTAATTGTTTAAAATGTGCGTTTTAATTGTTTGAAATATGTGTTTTAATTGTTTGAAAATACGTGTTTCTGTAAGGTTTGAGTTCTGAAACTCTAAGCACGTTCAAAAGTTTTTAAAGACCAACAATATATCTTACATACACTTCTCAGACTTGCACATGAGTTTCATTGATCAATGGTTTGAGACTACTCTAACCACTGTCCACTGGCACTAATGACATAAGTGACTAATATCCAAGGTGGATGGGTTCAGTATAACGTTTACCTGCTGACTTATCTGTTTATTATTATTATATCCGTATTATACCTGTCTGGCAACACCACATTTGCTTCTTCGCTTATCAGAGCTGTGTAAAAATCGGGGGGGGGGGGGGGGATGAGATTAGTTGAGTGAAAAAATTACGTCACATAATCACACAACTTGTGTCCATTGCTAAGACATCACAAAGACTAAAACACACATTTTATACAATTAAAACAAAAATTTGAAACAAAACAAACTTTTTAAATAAAACATTCAACTATCTTTAACAATTAAACACATGTTGAACAAAGCTACTAAACATATTTAAAACAAAGAAATAATAATTTAAATATTATTTTTATCAGTTGATGGGGTCGAATAGTCCGGGGGGTCGAACTGTCCCAGGGTCGAAGTGTCGCGGGGTCGAAACGTCGGGGGGTCGAAGTGTCGCGGAGTCGAACTGTCCGGGGTCGAAAACTCCTACCACCCTGCCAAATCCCTACTTCAGTAGCTAGAAATAGCCCAGCCGCAAACATATCAACTATTAACGAAATATCAACTCACCAGTAGGTATGCAAGCTAGCATGCTACACAATGTACCCACCTACAGCTCAGCAGCAGCGTCGCTCACATCTTGAGGCCTTTCTCTCTCAATTCTTTAAGAGTGAGGGTGTATTTTTTATTTAAACAAAAATTCACTTTGCCTGGCATGATGCCTAAGTATTTATCACTCATTACTGAAATCTTTGCAAGTAACTGTAGGTGTTTAGAACGTTTTACACCAAAAATAGAGGTTGTCTCCTATCTTTTGTCTTACCTTTTTTTTTTTTGGTAAATCAACTAACAGTAAACAATGAATGATAAATCAACTAACAGTAAACAATGAATGATAAATCAACTAACAGTAAACAATGAATGATAAATCAACTAACAGTAAACAATGAATGATAAATCAACTAACAGTAAACAATGAATGATAAATCAACTAACAGTAAACAATGAATGATAAATCAACTAACAGTAAACAATGAATGATAAATCAACTAACAGTAAACAATGAATGATAAATCAACTAACAGTAAACAATGAATGATAAATCAACTAACGGCAAAACAATGAATGATAAATCAACTAACAGTAAACAATGAATGATAAATCAACTAACGGCAAAACAATGAATGATAAATCAACTAACAGTAAACAATGAATGATGACTTATAAATCAAAATAGCGAAAAAAAATTCTAGTCTATACAAAATTTCTATTAGTATTCTTTATCATGACTTGATTGTTGTCATTAATAGTACCTATAGCATTAGACACGAAAACATTACCTGCATAAAGTGTTCATAAATTGTTTGAATTGCTCTATATAATATCCTGCACATAGGCTACATAAATTTACTGTACAAACACGATGAAATAAAAAAAAACAAATTTTTGAACACAGCGATATTTTATTAGGCACACAATCAGAGGCGTAGTGGGGGGGGGGGCAAGGCAACTTGCGCCCGGGGCATTTTAAATTTTTAATACCTTTTTAGCGCCCCCCTCCCCATTCGAAAACCATATAATATTATATGTAAAATATATCATTTGGCTCCCCTGAACCTCCGCGGCCGGGGATATATGTACCCCCTCCCCCCCCCTAGCTACGCCTCTGCACACAATTTCTTCAACACATACTTCGTAAAAAAAAAGTCAAAAGCCAGAACATTATTGAAACTCATTTTTGTGTAGATGTAGCCTATATGTAAATGTAAATGTAATAATTACCGTTTAGTTAAAAGTCTCAAGAAAGACATGGATTATTGTTTCACTTTAAAACGAGCCATATGAGTACATATTCTCTAAAAATGTATAATCAAACCGTTCTGATGTAATGGTCAACAAGTGCTTGCCTAGCCACTCCCCCCCTCTCCCTCCCCTAATAGCTAAGAGGGTCCCGATTGGAACTATTATTTTGCAATGACCCAATACAAATTTAAAGTCTTTTCTTTGTTATTTAAAACAGTAAGTTTTCTAGACACTTTGCTACACAAGTGGTGTTTACTAGTTCTAATAGGGGAAGGATGGTCGTGCGGTAAAGCGCTCGACTGTCGACCTGAAGGTACCTGTTTCGTTCTCCGGTGAGATATATAGCTTAAGTCCTCGCAATATCTCCCGTGGTGCCTCCATGCCAATTGCACTTTCGGCTACGGTGGGGATGAAAGAAGGGCACCATAACAACCGTCCCACTAGTGGTTTATAGGATCTAAGAGATTTCATCTCATCCTTACAGGGACTTCACACACTAGTTCTAATGGCCTAAGTACATTTCTAAGAAATTGCAAAGTGAGCATTTTTCATCGGCTCCCCCTATTGTACGATTAGTAAAAAAAAAACAGCTGGTGCTAAAATGTGTATGCCAGTAAAAATTAATACCGCAATAATGACATTAGGAGCTTTATAAATAATTATAGACAAATTCAGGCAATTAGTAAAACTAATCTTTAAAAAAAACTATATAAAATTAGTATTTTCCTAATCACACGATTTAATGACAAAAACATACATGACCAAAAGATCATATTTAAGAAAATGCTATAGCTGGATTCAACAGCCACATTGTAAAATACTCATGTAACAAACACATTATAGCATACCATTGTAACATACACATTGTAAAATACCAATGTAACATACCGTTGTAACATAGCTTTACAATATTCAATAAATTTTTTTTCCAAATGATTAGGGTTACAAAATTTAGGAGATTTCTTCATAAACATTTGAAGCCTTCATGACAATGTATTTATTGTTAGATTTTCATCTTCATGTGTATACATATTTTTTCCCATCCTTAAGTATTTTCCCATTTACCACATATATTTCTTTAAAGATATTTTTTTTTTCCTTAAGCACAAAAAGAAAATGAAAAAATTATAAGTGGTACCAGTAAAAAAAAATGTCCAGAGCTGACCTATAAATTTGGCGTGCTGTTAGATGGCAAAATAAGGTCAGTTTAAGTGAAGAAGACAGTCTAAAGCTGCTAAATCAAAAGAGAGACATTGAAAATACTAATACGGGTGTAAATTATGTGTTTTTGTGGTGGTCCTCTTGGTGCGCCCGCTCTCCGCGTGCTGCCTAGATTTGTCAATGATCGTTCTAATTGTAGACTTGTATTCAGTGGCAGCTTGTGTACAGGCACTGTGAAACTGCAGCACCCCCTAGTTTCATTTGATAAAATCGATGACAATCAGACGAATGAGTAATTTTAGTTTTGAATTCTTTTTTTATACTCATACAATATATATATATATATATATATATATATATATATATATATATACATATATATTTAATATCAGCAGGCATATTAGTATAGCCCAAGCTTATGAAAATGATACACACATATTTGCATGGAACTGTCCGAATCACAGTTTTGGCGTCGATGTGTTTGTATGTTGTAGTCTTCACGCTGTACACACAGTAACCTAACGCGAGGCTACGAGGTAACCGAGAGCAATGTCCCTGATGCAGTATCTGCTATGAACATTAAATTTTTGAAATTCTAAAAATTGATTGGAGCCAGTGGCGCAACTAGGGGGGGGGCATTGGGGGCATTTGCCCCTTCCCCCCCCCCCCCCCCCGAAATAAACAAAAATTAAAAGATTAGACCAAAATTAATTTAAAATAAAATACAAATATATAAATAATGTGATTTTTTTTTAATACAAGTGATTTTTTTCGCCCTCCCACCCCCGAAAGTTTGGTTTAGTTGCGCTTCTGATTGGAGCTGCACTTCCGTTCTCTCTCTCACACACACACACACACACTAATTATAGCTACGAGCCGACTCTGTTTATATGTAATAAGTACTTAATTTTCTTAGGGAAGTCAATAGCTGTTGAAACTAATCATTAACATTTTAAAAAATGCATGCACGTTTTGGAATCCCCAATTACGTTTGCATTAAGAATATACTTATGAAGGTTTGGGGGGGGGGGGGTATAGTGAATGCAGAGTGGCGACGATCAGTGAAAAATGTTGTTTGTTCATCCAATGGGCCACTCTCAATCACACCGCGGAAAGTTTCGTGATGCATAGATGGCCACAGTCATGGGGGGGGGGGGGAAGACCTCTATAAATAGCAAGTGGTCACGTCAGTAAATGTTTCACTGAGGATCAAGAATGGTCTTACGACTAAAAGAAAATTTTACCAGTTATGATCAAATATTCTTTTTTCGCTTCTAAGAAAACCAACGAGTCTTGAAGTGAGTTCGTCACCCAAACAAAACCAAATCAGATCGGTGATCAAGTGTGATTTGTTGTGATGTCAAGTGTTCATTGTCGTGATGTTAAGTGTCTGTTGATTAGCACCCCTATGATTATGTTCACGTTTACAATCAGGAACTTTTCTCTATCGATGGAGTGGGCGATAGCAGAATATAGTCAAGTGAATTCTTTTTTCTATTGGATGATATTATTTATTAGAGGCCAGAATATGGTGAATGTTCAAGTACATGTGAGCAAAGACGTCATCAAGTCTGTACAGCTGGCGTTAGTTTGTTACTTACAACAGAGACATCATCAAGTCTGTACAGCTGGCGTTAGTTTGTTACTTACAACAGAGACATCATCAAGTCTGTACAGCTGGCGTTAGTTTGTTACTTACAACAGAGACATCATCAAGTAGCAGTCTTAGTAATTAACCTAATAGGGGAAAATACATAAAAAACAAAGAAATGGCGATGTATTAATAAAAAAAAATCAAACGCAACATAATGAATTTGATTGATCTTAACAAAATATTTATTCAAGTTGAATTATTCATCTTAAATTTTTTTTTTTTTTTTTTTTAAAATCATTAATAGATAAACAATAAAGCAATAATATGATGGCATTGAAATGTATCTATACATCCGACTCCGACGTTAAAAAATGTTTAACTAATGTTATTTTAGTTACAAGCAAATGCCTAACTAAGCTACAAAGAAATATTAATCAAAACTTTTTGGTCAAATATTTAAAATTGTAGTTCAAATTATTTTCATTTAAAAAAAAAATCTGACTAAATATATTTAGTTATTTTTATAATAAATTCAGAATGCAGACTAATAATAACGTTTGGTATTTTTGTATTTTGTTTTAGCCCCCATGGGAGGACTACTCCCACGTTCTTATATGGTTTCCCTTCCTTTACACTGAAATAGCTATGTTTTATTTTGATAGGATAGGTCTAAAGTAGGGCTGGACGACAGTTTTGGCCGGTGGTCACATTGAGAGGGCCGAGATAAGCTGAGGGCCACATCATAAACAAATGATTGTCTTTCTTGGTTTTCATTACGCTTCATTTAATGTATGAATGAATTACAGAATATATTCTAATAAATAGAAACGTTTGTTTGTAAATAAACGCCCACTGCAGGTTTAGTAACATTATTGCAGAATACAATAAAATGACAAAACATCTATGCCATGATATTCTGATTCCATCTGGTTCTCGACCAGTTTAATTCTTCCAGTAAATATGTGATTTGGCTCATATTTATAAACAGTTAAACTATTCGTTGCGTTCTAAGAAAATTAACTTTTTTAATGCACAGATATATTTAGAAATAAAAGTGTTTTATTTTTATTTTTTAAACTCGCTTTATACATTTTAATGTCAAGTTCAGTCGACTTGATCAACATCACCCATACCTAACAGTATTAACTTATAGTGTTAATGTATTATGGACCAGCGCTTTTCGTTTATAGTGTTTAAATATTATGAACCAGTAATGTTCACAAATAGCCTACTAATTTGCCCAGTTGTCGATACGACGCAATAGGTTGCATGCTCAGCCATCACACACCAAGCGCGAAAATAAAATCATTAAGCCTGCAAGTTGTTTCCCCTGAAATAATCTCTCTCTCTCTCTCTCTATATATATATATATATATATATATATATATATATATATATATATATATATATATATATAAAACACAACTTCGAGAAGACGCAGGAATATTTATAGATTGTGGAATTCCCGAATACGTCGCGACAACTCGGGACACCAGAAAAAAAAACACTATAGTGTAGAGACGGGGTGGTCAGGATAACAGCAAGCGTGTTGTTTATATTGATTGATAAGGCGGCGTATTACGACGCCGGACGACTAGTAAAGTTTATTTATGATTTGACGCCAATAGCTTTCGTTGGGACGCAAGAAAGTAATTTCCAAGTATAAAGCATCTTAAATCAATAATGAAACTATTTCCGCTAAAAAAATTATAAAATTTCGTAGATATGTATGAAATCTATACGTAAGTACTAAGCATGTCTTAAATTCAGGAGTCCTGAATAGGGACTCTTAGAAAAATGTGGCCCTTGGGAGAAAGTATATATCAGGGCCCCTAAAGCATCATATTTTATAGAAGCTTGGACTGAATGGAAATATGGGCTCTAGGTGGTCGCCAGTTTGCCTGTCCATAAGAAGGGCCCAGTATATATGAGGGGGCCCTATTGAAAAAACACTGTTAAGATCACAGCTTGGAATATTTGGCCCTTAATTATCTTTGAAATCTGGAACCTTCCTTCCAACCATTAATGTTAAATCTGGAACCTTCCTGCCAACTATTAATGTTAAATCTGGAACCTTCCTGCCAACCATTAATGTTAAATCTGGAACCTTCCTGCCAACCATCAATGTTAAATCCGGAACCTTCCTGCCAACCATTAATGTTAAAAAAAAAGTTGCGTTTGAGAGAAATTAAAAATGTTACGGAGGCCTGTTATAAAGCGCTTGGGTCATCATTTGGTCTGTTTCAGCTCAGGATTAGGCCGTGGCGATCAGCAAACTTGAGATGACGTGGATAATACTAGTATTGGGTGTGTTCTTACCCCAAGCTAATTAGCCTCTTACAAATGTATTTTCCTGGTGTATTTTCTCATAATAAAAATTGGGTTGTTCCTAAAGTAGATAAAAATGAGCATCGTTAAAGGAAAAAAAAATGAAACTAAGGTGCACCCCCCTCGGCTTGGAGTCACGCTCCCGCTCATGTGTACTTGTTTGCACACACACACACACCCTCGAGGTGGCCCAGTGTGTTAATGTAAACTTATAAATTGTCTGGGTGAAGAAACATAAAGCTCAGACCACTGCATCCATTTATAGACCAGAGGTCTCAACCTTTTTCTCGCCGCGGACTGGTCGACGTTTGATAACTGCACCTTGACCCGGGGGAAGGGGGGGAACATGATTATTTATTTTTGGATTGTTTTGATTTACAGCTTCCGGTTGACATCTTGTACATGGAAAGTCGCACCACCCTGAGAGAAATAACCACAGTGAATAAAAAGGAAAAAATTTTAATGTTTCTTGGGTGGCCCAATACCTTTTGATCCACGGACCGGTACCAGTCCGCGTGCCGGGGGTTGGGGATCACTGTTAAAGACCCTAGTGTGGCCTAGCATCATTTAATGCTGTTTGCTTAGGAGCCAAAACTCATGTTTTCTTCTAATGAAACCTCAGAAATGTCGCATTTTGAAAAAAAAAAAATAAAGCCACATTAAAATCCCTGTATATATGTGTTCAGTTTAGATTTGTATATTTTTTTGTTGTCTAAGTAAAATTAGCCAGACTGACTAAATACCAAGTACTAGTATCAGGGCAGTCGCAAGGCAGGTGCCCCAAAAGTTGTCTGGGTTCTCTACCCTTAAGGGTGCAGTAAACTGGAATAGAATAACTTAGCAATGTTATCTGAGGGGCCCCAGTTGGTTAAGATAATCTGGGGTCCACGATTTCCTTGCGCCCCCCCCCCCATCACCCGTTAATGTTTAATAAAGTTATAAAAATAGCCTAATTACAACAGTTTGTCGACACAAGTTTTACTTGTGTTACAGCGAACGTGTGTGTGTGTGGGGGGGGGGGGTCACTAGACTCTCCACTTCTATTAGTTTTTTTTTGCTTGATGGGGCTAGTAGACAGAGATGGTCAGATGTCCTTCAATGTGGCAGTTCCTCTGTTAACAATAAAGGGTTACCGGCATAGTAAAGACTTAAAAAGAATTCGTAATATTTAAGAGAAACGTGTGTGTGCTTTATAATAACAGATTAAACTTGAAACGCGTATTAATTATATATTATCAGTGACACTGGCTGTTGATAATAAGTATTAATTATATATCTTATAATAATATTATATTATCAGTGACACTGGCTGTTGATAATAAGTATTAATTATATATCTTATAATAATATTATATTATCAGTGACGCTGGCTGTTGATAATAAGTTCGGAGTAACTAATTGGCTAATAGAAAAGTAAATAGTAAACAAAAGAAACAAATAACCTGACACAATTATCTTTGTTTATTTATTTTAGCCCGTACAAAATAGAGAAACATGACGATAAGCATTATTGTTTATGTTAAACAGAATTATACAATTTATTATGCAACATTAATATATATATATATATATATATATTTATATATTGCATGAGCTAGAAAGAATCACCCGTATCAAAAAATAATACATTGTATTTAAAACATATTTTTGACTATGGTTTATCTTTAAACAGTCAATTAATAAGGAATGTCAAATAAAACAATTCACAGAGTTCAGCAATGGTAAAGTGGCAATGACAACAATGCTATCTCATACAAACATCTACAAACACATCTACAAACATCAAAATAATTACAGGACGTAACTTAGTTAAAATACAATTTATGTGCAAGTGTACTCATTTCTTCTTCACTAATCAAGAATATTTTTTAAAGCTATAAAAAATATTTAAAAAATCGAATGTTTTTATTTTTCTTAACGTAAAATCATTTCCTTATTAGTTCTTCCGTGAAGATTTCACGCCCTGTAGTATAGGTTGATTAGCTGACATGAGATGAGCATTATAAATAAATGCTATAAATGAAGTAAACAACTGTAAAATATATAACAGTGAAATATAAATACATTGAAAATTTTTCATTTAAAAACAAAAGCTCATCACAAAACGTATATACATTTTAGTGTTAAGTTTAGTTGATTTGACCATCATCACCCATACTTAGCAGTATTTATTTATCACCCATATTTAGCAGTATTTATTTATAGTGTTAATATATTAGGAACACAATAGCCAACTATTTGGCCCAGTAGTCGATACGACTCAAAACATGCAAACTTAACCATTATTATGTGAATATCACATGTACCATATCACATGTACCATATCACATGTACCATATCGCATAATGTAAATATTTTTTATACATTTCACACTACACAATATTTTCAAAATGGAATGATCTATTGATGAAAAACTGGGCATTAAATTAAATTTTCAAATGTTATTTCAACCCAAATAAAATACACTGGAGTCGAACATTTCAACTTTGTACGTATTAAAGTTTACCATGGATTTCAAGGTAAAAAAAATTTTTAAGTATAAGACAAGATATAAAAAAATCATATTTTCAATTAATGTTATTGTTAAAAAAAATAAATAAGCAAATACTGATATCTCACATTTGAAATAGTCGAGAACTTAAAATACATAAGATCTCCATCAATGGAAAAAAAAAAAATATAATGACAGACATCAAACGCAGACTTAAAATAAGTAAAAAAAAAACGGCAGATCAGCAGACAACTTAAAGAAACAATATAAATGGCAATGATTAAGTCACATAAGTTAACGGAATGTAGAACAAAAACAAGGGGCAGAAATGGGATGAACCGTTGAGGAGAAAAAATGCTCCGTAAAAATTATGTAACAGATGAGGATAAACGAAATAAAGTGGAGAATTTTGAGAACCAAGCGATTATAATTATGACGAAAATAACAAAGTTTGCTTACAGAAAACAGTAAAGAACAGAATCACCAAAACAACACCTAATGATATAATACCGAATGGCAGAAATGGATGGTTCGCCCTTGGAGTGAGACAGTGGAGAAAGACGACCATGAATAAAGGAAAAAGGGGACGTCAGGTAAGAAGCAGGCTGTAGAGAGGAGTCGTACGTCAGGTAAAGAGCAGGCTGTAGAGAGGATTCGTACGTCAGGTAAAGAGCAGGCTGTAGAGAGGATTCGTACGTCAGGTAAAGAGCAGGCCGTAGAGAGGATTCGTACGTCAGGTAAAGAGCAGGCCGTAGAGAGGATTCGTACGTCAGGTAAAGAGCAGGCTGTAGAGAGGATTCGTACGTCAGGTAAAGAGCAGGCTGTAGAGAGGAGTCGTACGTCAGGTAAAGAGCAGGTCGTACGTCAGGCTATTGAGCAAAAGGGAGAAGGGTATTTGTCAGACATCTTACTATGAATATAATAATGCTCCTAAAAATAATATTAAAATTGATTAATGTATATACATATTTCAGATCCACTATTTATCACCAATAGATGCATGTATTTACAAAAAAAGTAGATTTTCAAGATATTTACAATACATAAGCATAGAATTGTATTTAAATAAAAATCTGTTCATTGTTTACAAACTCCATTTGATATGTATAACTGTAAGCTAAGAGAATAAAGTATACAACCAAAACGTATAACAATTAAAAGTTTCAAAACTATCAACAATGTTAGATATGTTTTGAACAAAGACCTACTTTTAGGTAGTTTTGTATGATATATGCTAGACTTTTCTGAGCAAGAAACAAAAATAAAGCATGTCAAATGATAGGATTGCACTAAGAGTATTATTACAAAAATATATATGCCATAACAACTGAATCAAACAATTTCTAAATATGTGTAACAAATGACTTAATCAAACAGTTTCTAAATATGTGTAACAAATGACTGAATCAAACAGTTTCTAAATATGTGTAACAAATGACTTAATCAAACAGTTTCTAAATATGCGTAACAAATGACTGAATCAAACAGTTTCTAAATATGTGTAACAAATGACTGAATCAAACAGTTTCTAAATATGTGTAACAAATGACTTAATCAAACAGTTTCTAAATATGTGTAACAAATGACTTAATCAAACAGTTTCTAAATATGTGTAACAAATGACTGAATCAAACAGTTTCTAAATATGTGTAACAAATGACTTAATCAAACAGTTTCTAAATATGTGTAACAAATGACTTAATCAAACAGTTTCTAAATATGTGTAACAAATGACTTAATCAAACAGTTTCTAAATATGTGTAACAAATGACTTAATCAAACAGTTTCTAAATATGTGTAACAAATGACTTAATCAAACAGTTTCTAAATATGTGTAACAAATGACTTAATCAAACAGTTTCTAAATATGTGTAACAAATGACTTAATCAAACAATTTCTAAATATGTGTAACAAATGACTGAATCAAACAGTTTCTAAATATGTGTAACAAATGACTTAATCAAACAGTTTCTAAATATGTGTAACAAATGACTTAATCAAACAGTTTCTAAATATGTGTAACAAATGACTGAATCAAACAGTTTCTAAATATGTGTAACAAATGACTGAATCAAACAGTTTCTAAATATGTGTAACAAATGACTTAATCAAACAGTTTCTAAATATGTGTAACAAATGACTGAATCAAACAGTTTCTAAATATGTGTAACAAATGACTTAATCAAACAGTTTCTAAATATGTGTAACAAATGACTTAATCAAACAGTTTCTAAATATGTGTAACAAATGACTTAATCAAACAATTTCTAAATATGTGTAACAAATGACTGAATCAAACAATTTCTAAATATGTGTAACAAATGACTTAATCAAACAGTTTCTAAATATGTGTAACAAATGACTTAATCAAACAGTTTCTAAATATGTGTAACAAATGACTTAATCAAACAGTTTCTAAATATGTGTAACAAATGACTGAATCAAACAGTTTCTAAATGCGTGTAACAAATGACTCAAGTTCAATGTCTCTTTGGTTTCTGTCTTGATTTAATATTTTTACGTTGTTTCATGTTTTGTTTTGTTTTATTTTTGTGGGATTTCGGGCCTTGTTTACGCCTAGCCTACTTGAGTGTACAGAAAGTCTCTTTGATTGTTTAACATAGTTAACAGTGTTCAAAAAAGTAAGCATTTTCTTAATAATATTGTAATGGGTACCGTTTATGTGGTGTACAAGCTGATATTCACTACTGCATTTATTTGAAAACTTTTTATTTGTTAATAAAAGTTCCACTGATTGACATATTAGGTTTTTTATCTTTTTTTCGATTTCGTCAAGGTCATCCTTTAATATTGTATCATAAGCTTTTTTGTTCAACTCATCTACATAATGTTTCAGATGATTTATCAGATGTAGCATGGAACTCTGTAAATAAACAATAGACATTGTGGAGTGTGCTGTATGGTGACAACTAAAGTAGACGTTGAGGATAAAATATAGACAAAATTATAACAGGGTTGTGACAAAATTATAACAGGGGTGTGACAAAATTATAACAGGGGTGTGACAAAATTATAACAGGGGTGTGACAAAATTATAACAGGGGTGTGACAAAATTATATCAGGGGTGTGACAAAATTATAACAGGGGTGTGACAAAATTATAACAGGGATGTGACAAAATTATAACAGGGGTGTGACAAAATTATAACAGGGGTGTGACAAAATTATATCAGGGGTTTGACAAAATTATAACAGGGGTAAAAATAAAAGATCAGCTACTAAAAAACGTTCCAATGAAATATACTGCTACTTACATTGACTGCAGTGAACTTAAGTGTATTCAAAAAAATTATTTCTGACGTCTGGTTTTTCTCATTAAAATCCGCGAATCCCCTGTGCTTTAGAAAAGAAAAAAATCACTTAAATAAATGCACGTATTACAATGTAGGTAAATATTATGCTGCTATTACTAGCATTGAGTGTGGCCTTCTTTAAATTACTATTATTATATTTAGTCAAAGTAAATATTCTTTTTAAAAGAAAGTAAAAAAAAAATCTACCTCTTTTAGAAATTTAACTGATTTGTATTTTAATAAGATCAGATTATCATTAAAACTATCTAAATATTTTTTTTTCTGGTTAAGTCTTTGTTTGACAATTGACTGGTCAGGTATTGATCTCGGGTCTTTACATGTCAAGTTTAACAACTTTATGATATTTCCTGGCTTCTGATCATCTTTACATTTAGCAATGCCTGATGGAATAGAAATATGACATATATGACTGGTTTTTCAGTTACCCTTTTCAACAGTTTTTTTTACAATATAAATACTATTTTAATAATTAATATAATAACATAGAAATAAATAAATAAATAAATATATATATATATATATATATATATATATATATATATATACATATATATATTTACAATAGGAAATTATGTTACATTAGTCATTAGCTTCTCCTTTTTTTCTTTTTTATTTTTTTTTTAATTTATTTTTAATTTTTTTTTATAAAAAAATTTACAAACACATGTTGTTTTTTTTTTAATTTTTTTTTTTAACGCCGCCATTGCCAGCATGGTAGGGTGTAGTGTGCCTACCACACCAGCATTGTTGGCGGCGCTGATGCACGTCTTCCATGCCTACAGAGCGGCGGGGTGAGTGTACCCGCTATCATCTGCAGGGATGGCAGAAAGATGGGTTTTAATCCTTGCCCAAACTGGCCAGACGAGCAGGGTGTGTGCTGCCGATCGACCAGAATGGCAAGGAAAGGGGTTTTTCCTGCCACTCGGACAGAGGGGATGGTGTAGTGTGCCTGTACCCTCAGCCCGAAATGGCACGCTGCGCAGGTGTGCTTGAGTGGGACGGAGTGGAAGGGTGTTGTGTGTCGACCACATCCGTCACCACCGCCAGCTGTGAATACTGCGGTCTCGGATTGTCCTCACTGACCACAGTACCACCACCCTCGCAAGTAATGTTTATTTTTCCTGACTAGAGATCCCCTATGATCCATCCCCCGTGGATCATGGTATGTCTCTCAGACCAGGAAGGAGAGTTCACAAAATATCATGTCAAAATATTTTGTGATACTCTCCGTAACAACATGTGTTTTACTATTAGCACATGGCATCATTGGCTTCTACTATTTCTAAGCCCGGGAAATCAACGCTTTAGAAGTACAAGTTAGACAAAACTTTGCCGTATTTTTTATTATAGTATAGGTTTTAAAATTTAACAAACATTATATTTGTAAAAATCCATTTTAAACCAGTTATTACTGTAGATCCTACCCAACCCAATAATGTTGTGATTAAGGGAATTCCCAGATTTAAAAAAAAATATTTCCCTGTTCAAATGGTTTCTTGGAAAATGTAGGCCGATAGTTAACAATAATTATCAATAAAAAGTTACGTCCCTTGAGAACTTATTATTCAGACGAAAAAAAAATTGTGTGCAAGATGGGTGTCATGTTTATCATACAGTTTTCAATTTCAATAAATATTACATTAAAATGTCTTTCAAGTGTCATATACTACATATATTATTTGCATTTTATTTGTTTATGTTGAATATAGCGGCCTTAAGTGTTGGATAATGGGGCTTAGGGGGAAGAAACGCGCTAGGAGCATATTGATAAGTGATCTCTTTAACATTCTTTGAACCTTGACCATGGAGCATCAGTTTCAGAATCATATTTCTATTTTTAAAAAGAGCCCACTGTAATAATAAGTTTGACACAAGTTCTATGCCCCAATTTTGACACTAGTTCTAGGCCCCAAGTTTGACACTAGTTCTAGGCCCCAATTTTGACACTATTTCTAGGCCCCAATTTTGACACTATTTCTAGGCCCCAATTTTGACACTAGTTCTAGGCCCCCAAGTTTGACACTAGTTCTAGGCCCCAAGATTGACACTAGTTCTAGGCCCCAAGTTTGACACTAGTTCTAGGCCCCAAGTTTGACACTAGTTCTAGGCCCCAATTTTGACACTAGTTCTAGGCCCCAAGTTTGACACTAGTTCTAGGCCCCAATTTTGACACTAGTTCTAGGCCCCAAGTTTGACACTAGTTCTAGGCCCCAAGTTTGACACTAGTTCTAGGCCCCAAGTTTGACACTAGTTCTAGGCCCCAATTTTGACACTAGTTCTAGGCCACAATTTTGACACTAGTTCTAGGCCCCAAGTTTGACACTAGTTCTAGCCCCCCCCCCCAAGTTTGACACATGTTCTAGGCCACAATTTTGACACTAGTTCTAGGCCCCAAGTTTGACACTAGTTCTAGGCCCCCAAGTTTGACACTAGTTCTAGGCCCCAAGTTTGACACTAGTTCTAGGCCCCAAGTTTGCTACTAGTTCTAGGCCCCAATTTTGACACTAGTTCTAGGCCCCAAGTTTGGCACTAGTTCTAGGCCCCAAGTTTGACACTAGTTCTAGGCCCCGCACATTAAACAGTACTGCTGACACTGCCTCAAATTAAAGACCTAGCTAGAAGCACTGTTTTAAATAACTAGAACTTTCTAATGCTAGCAAACAAACAAAAATGTTTTCAGTTTAAAAATATTTCAATCAGTATGAAATAAGAGGAGGTTTAAAACATTGAAACTTCATTTCATGCAATAACTTAAGAATGTATCCAATAACGTTTAAGATATTACAATAAAAATACCTGTGTGCACCACATAGCAGAGTAACAGTTCGATTAAAAGTAGCCTCATAGTAATTTAGTATATCAATGTGATACTTTTCAAGACTAATTGTCCTTTTGTAAATTTGAACCATTTTTGAGCTCATTTTATACGCTGATGCCAACTCATAGACGATTCCTTAAATCTATTTAAAGATATTTGAATATACTTATATAGTTGAAATTTAAAATGAAGAGATTGCCTTTTTTGGCCCAGTTTCGTTTTCGGTGAAAATGTTTCCGGTGAATGATTTCCCTGTACATAGATTCAGTGTCAATTGCACTTCTGGTATGGTAGTGAGCTAAGATAGCAGCTGAATATCATACGTCACGGGAGGGACCTGTATCACGGGGGTGAGGATTACCAGTGAGATGGTTTAATGTCAAAGGTTAAAAAAAAAGGCTATATTGATACAAAGGTGTCTTTATACCCATATGAAGGAGAAGGAGCGGATTTAAAGTCGATCGCAACGGGCACTCGCACGTGGCCTTAACAAGTAGGGAGCTCCTCAATGGCCAGTTGACCCAAATTGTTCATTTGTATTTTTACCTCCCCTCTTTTTGTAGAAGGTGCCCGATATTTTCTTTTGTGACCGAGGCCTCAATCTAACTAAGTCCAATTCTGGGTCAGGTCAGTGTTGTAATAGGCACGGACTGCAATCTTAAAAAAATGCCCACACTTTTGTCCACTTTTTCTTAAATCAACATTTTTTTTGCTCCACAGTTGCAGTGCCGGATGAGATATATAGCAGAAGTAGCAAGTTCTACGGGCCCAGCGTTTATGGGGGCCCCGCGCATAGAATAGAAAATGTTTAGCTTAAAGGTTTGTCTATAGCCCCTGAATATGGTTGACATATTTTTTGTTGCTTCGAAAAAAAAAAAAGTTTTTTTCTAAAAATATTTTTAAATTATAAAGTATCTTTGAAACTGTGAGCTTAACAATGAAAGGGCCAGAAAATTGATTTCTCTAGTGTTATCTTTAAAAATTGATTACATTCGCATTAAATAAAGAAAAGTTTTTACAAATATTGATGGTTTTATTTTATAATTTTAAAAAGTGCTAGGATCACCTGATAACAGGGACCCAACCAGTATGTTGAAGTTGGTAGGGTCCAAAATATTAGGGAAGATGAAAATTGGTATGTCTGCCCCCAACCAGTATGTTGAAGTTGGTAGGGTCCAAAATATTAGGTAAAATGAAAATTGGTATGTCTGTCCCCAAATTTTGGTAGTGTCGAAAACCAGTGGCTTGATTTTTGGTAGGGTCCGGACCCGCATGACCCGTACATCGGTTGCGCCCATGCCTGATAACATTGGTTCATGCCCAGTGCTGGCTATTAATGTAAGTTTTTCTTTCGGGTTTTTATTATTATTATTTGCTGTTTTATTTATTTTTTAATTTATTTTTACATTTTTTAAACTTATTATAACTTTGTCATACCCTGTTATAATTATGGCATACCCTGGTATAGGTTTGCCACACCCTTGTTATAAATGTGTCATACCCTTGTTATAGTTTGGTCGCATACTTGTTGTATTTTGACACTCATATTATAATTTTGTCACACCCTTGTTACATTGTTGGCACACTCTACTTTTTATTATTTCCTATTTTAGTTTTCATTGTACCAATATCTATAATTTGGTACTTTATACTTTAGCAACAGGCCCGCGTTGGTTTTATCAGCATCTTTACACTTCACTTGCTTCTCTTTCCTCCAGTTGCATTTGAACATTACGTTAGTAAAAGCGCGTTTGCTTTGTTTGTTTGAATGTTATTTGTAATTTATTTATTTTTTACATTTTTTAATGGTTTGTGTACTCCTTTACTATTTACATATATATATATATATATATATATATATAGATAGATAGATAGATAGATAGATAGATAGATAGATAGATAGATAGATAGATAGATAGATAGATAGATAGATAGATAGATAGATAGATAGATAGATAGATAGATAGATAGATAGATAGATAGATAGATAGATAGATAGATAGATAGATAGATAGATAGATAGATAGATAGATAGATAGATAGATAGATAGATAGATAGATAGATAGATAGATAGATAGATAGATAGATAGATAGATAGATAGATAGATAGATAGATAGATAGATAGATAGATAGATAGATAGATAGATAGATAGATAGATAGATAGATAGATAGATAGATATAGATATATTTATATCGAGAAAATCTGGACCATGAAACAAAGAATGCTGTTGGCCCCTTTTCTTAAATATATCTGGACAATGAAACAAAGGGCCGATAATTAGAGTATTTAATAATATTAAAGTGTGCATACCGAAGAGGACATAGTACGCGCCGCCTAAGGGGAGATCACTATAGCGTCAATGGCTAGTGTCATATGTGGTGCCTAAGGGGAGATCACTAGTGCGTCTATGGCTAGTGTCATATGTGGTGCCTAAGGGGAGATCACTAGTGCGTCTATGGCTAGTGTCATATGTGGTGCCTAAGGAGAGATCACTAGTGCGTCATTGACTAGTGTCATATGTGGTGCCTAAGGGGAGATCACTAGTGCGTCATTGGCTAGTGTCATATGTGGTGCCTAAGGGGAGATCACTAGTGCGTCAATGGCTAGTGTCATATGTGGTGCCTAAGGGGAGATCACTAGTGCGTCTATGGCTAGTGTCATATGTGGTGCCTAAGGGGAGATCACTAGTGCGTCTATGGCTAGTGTCATATGCAGAGCATGAAAAAAAAAAGTTTTGGTTCCATACCGTTAAAAATAACCAAAAAAAAAACTCTTAGCAAGGGCCCAGTCAGACACATTTGACACATCAGTGTCGAGACCTGGATCGATGGCCCTAGATGCTACTCAATTAGGTCGCTACTAGGGTCTACCTTTCAATGATATCCTTTATTTGAACTGTAAATGTACTAATTTGTTTGTATTTTTAAAAAATCAAGCACAAAAAAAGCTTTAACCTAACTCTAAAAAAAGTGGCAATAATAATACCGGATGCTGAAAGCCATAAAGATGTCAAGATCGCAAAGGAAAAGTACTTGAAAAGAATGCAAAACACAGAAATTATATGCCGAGTGTTCGAATTCTAAAGCATTTCAAATATTTGTTGGCTTTCCAAGTTGATCGACTTTTAAGACATTCGGATTTTGAAAAAGCGGGCTATATTTTTAGACTCTACTCTTTGTTAGCGTGAATACCTAGTATAGGTGGGAAGTTGTTCTTTTCTAACCAAGTGAGAGTGAAACCGTTTATCAGGAAACCGTGTTATAGGTGGGAAGTTGTACTCTTCTAACCAAGTGAGAGTGAAACCGTTTATCAGGAAACCATGTTGTAGGAGAGGTAGATTTCCGTGTCTGTTTTCATATCATTATTATTTTTCTAATTCAAAGGTAGACTGCAGACATGTTTATACATTAAGACAGCCTTTTCAAGATATACATTCCATGATATAGATTTTCTTTAAATATATGTTTGATCTATTTACTGATTAATAGCACAACAGACATGAAAACAACATTTCATTCTGATGAATGAAGTTAGCCCCTCCCCTGATTCTCAACTAGAGTAACTCTTCGTGATCTCTTTAACATTCTTTGAACCTTGACCATGGAGCATCAGTTTCAGAATCATATTTCTATTTTATAAAAAAAGAGCACACTGTAATAATAAGAGATCGGGAGTGACCTAAAATGACCAACGGAATACGTTACTTGACTGTTGTCTTGGTCAAAATGTTTTTCACTGCTTTAACTAGACAGTGAATGTTTCAAAAGGATTTACCTCATCTCATGTTTTTTAACGTGAAATCTGAAGTTTGTCGTATAAATTTGTAGACAAAACTTAAATAATCATGGTTTTATGTTAAAGAACGATGACATACCTAGTTTACAGCTGTAAACCAAACGTACTTAATTATGTTGTTGTGACATTGAAATTTGGTATTACAATATACAATTATAAACAAACTTACTTGATCATAGTGTTATGATTGTCAACTAGGGTTAACGTTTTTTTCCAATTTCTGTAACATCATCCTCATACCCTTGACCGACGTGGTCGTTGGGGAAACGCATGGACACCTCAACAAATGTATTGAATTAGAATGTTGTTGCATTGAAATGTCACTTACCTATACATTTGAAAAACAAACTGACTTAAATCAGAGTGTTGTGATGTTGATATATATATATATATATATATATATATATATATATATATATATAGTATGAAGAAAATGTATTATTTTAAGCGTATTATTAATAATTGACAGACGGCCAAAAAGAGTTTATATGTACTACTGTAAATTAAATATATGTATCATTGTGGTGAGCTATTGGAGGGGATCAGGGCACAGACAGGATCAAACAGTCAGACAGGCCAAACTTGACCCGCGGGCTGTAATTTGCCCACCTATGGCCAGATAGAAACTTTTTATGGAAATTATATTCAAAGAGTTGAATAAACTTTTTTTTCACCCTCATTGAACATGAGTCCAAAAATTACGTTAAAAATCTACATTTTTTAAATTATATATTGTATATATCCCCAAGTTTTATTTTCATTATAATAAAATAAACTTACCTTAAATTTTACTGTACTAATATCAGTATAGATTTTTTTTTCTTTTATACAAGTGATAATGTTAAAACATTACTCTGCATATAAAATTATAAGAGTGTTTAACATAAACTTAGGAGTTATACCTTTAGATTTTAACCTTCAAAAATTGTAGGACTACCTCTAGCTGATAAAGAAAATCGTTCTTATTGTTCCTGTGGATCGAAATATCGGTCAGTGATTCTTGGTCAAATGGAAATGACTATCTGAAGACCAGGGTATACGGTTTTATATAAGCTATCTACTTCACAGTGTTGTATCTGGCTTCTTAGAAACATCAGTTTCGGATTCACAAACAAATGTGGCGATTCTACGCAGTAGGTTTTGATAAATGTCAAAATTGCGCAACATTAGTCTCTTATTTACGCATCAAAAAACAAACGAAAAATTATAATCTAAAGCATTATTATTAGCAAATAAACGTATTCTTTTCACTGTGTTCAGTTTTATTGCAAGCGTTCATTCTTATTCGCACATTTCTTTTAGTTTCAATGTTTTTATCAGGCACATTTTGAAAATATTGAAACATGTCCAATAAAACGGTTGAGTTATTCCTGGAAATGAATTCAGTTTGTCATGAGTATATAAGTGGACATCAAGGGACGGTATAAACACACTTTAGCACGCTCTACTTTACCAACGGTCAACTCATTATCAAGAGACTCAACAAATGAGTTCACCAGGGAGAACTGAGATATTTTTTTTTTAAAACAATTAGTTTTACCATTTTGTAACCTCATCAAAACGAATCGGCTAAAGAAAAGTGTTGTGTTATGCGAAGTCTATTTTATGGCAATTTAAATTTCTACTTGGATATTTGCTACATCGCAATAATTACTTTAGTTTATTTTGCCACAGTTCAATATAAAAACCTTTTTTAAGTGGATTACTAAAATTACCCTTTGCTGAAAAACAAAAATATTTGTGATCTAAGTAAGAAGATCAGATAATTAATTAAAGGTAAGTAATATTCCATTTTTTTTATTGACATTCGAAGCTTGCAGAGCTACTAGATAATTTTAACGAAACTTTTAATGAGTTTCATAGCAAAGCGAGGCAAAATCTAGACATGAAAGATGAATTGAAAGGAAGTGTTAAAAATTACTTTTACTCTCAAATTGTATGCGTTACCTTTAAACTTACTTTTAAAAACCACCCAAAAATTAGGCCGATGTGCGTAGGGAGGGGGGGCGGAAGGGGGGCAATCGACCAGACTTGCGAAACCGAAATGACGCCCCTGTGTAGGTTTATTAAATAAACTTGTGTGAGGACTCCTGTAATGTGAATGAGCGGGATCGGGGAGTAGTTTTCGCACGCACATGCTAACAGTTGTAGAGGGAACACAGGCTGCAGCACATGCTAACAGTTGTAGAGTGAACACAGGCTGCAGCACATGCTAACAGTTGTAGAGGGAACACAGGCTGCAGCACATGCTAACAGTTGTAGAGGGAACACAGGCTGCAGCACATGCTAACAGTTTTAGAGGGAACACAGGCTGCAGCACATGCTAACAGTTTTAGTGGGAACACAGGCTGCAGCACATACCGTGGTGTCATCTATGCTAATAATTTAGTAATAATCCGTTATTTAGTAGTATTGTTGATCAGATATGTCTAACATATTGTACGAAGATTAACATTGACAAAAACTATTAATGTAAAATACTCTTGAATGTTTAATGTATTATATGCATATAAGGGGCCGTCCATAAAGTACGTCACGCTATTTTTGACAATTTTTGACCCCCCCCTCCCCCCCTGTCACAAAGTGTCACAAATTTCGGGACCCCCCCCCCCCTAAAGTACGTCACACTTTCGAAAAAAAATTTTTTATTAAGTACTAATTAAAATTTAATCGAAAACTTAAATCGCACTTCACTATTAAACTGCCTTAAAATATAAATATTAAAAGAACTATCAGATTATTAAATGAGTTTAATAGTAGAATAACTAATCGTCAAGAGTTGTATCAGTTATTCTTTGAAACAGTAACTCAATCAATTGAATTTGAAAAAAAAAATTGCAAAAATTAGATTGACAATTATATAATAAACATCATTTATCTGCTACCTATTCATTTACAATGGGTGAGGTGAACTTTTAGATAATCTTCCGATCATGCATTCTATTGACACAGGATAAGAAGTAGATGAACGAAACTTGACCTCAACCAGTGATTAAATAATAAAAATGGAAACAAAATAATGTGACTAAAAAAAGGACTAGATTGACAAATTATGTGATCAGCTCTTGTGCTATATTGAATATGTTTATAGTGGACCTGTGAATTATGTTTAATAAAAAAAAAATTCACTAGACATCATCCATCCATAGTGAAGTGAAGTGTTCATCCATAATTAAGACTGACATAAATCTTTCCCCATCATCCTTTCCTGGAAGGATAGTTGCAGACAGATCAACTTCATCCTCATCTAGCCACTCAACATTCTCTGAATGTGCACTTTCCATTCTGCCAATAATTGCCATGAGTTCTCTTTGCCTTCTAGCAGCGATTCTCAAAGGGCGAATGCGTTTTATCTGAGTTGATTCTGGAAAATTTGGGGTTGGCACATTCTCCTAGGAGACGGGTGGTCGAGTGGTATAGAGCGCTCGACTGTCGAGCGGAGGGTCCCGGGTTGGAATCTCAGTGAGAACCTTAGGACTTTTTTCAGGTCCTGGTGAAGTCCCCAAGTCCACCCAGCTTTAAATGGGTACCTGACTTTATGTTGGGGGAGTGAAGGCGGCTGGGAATTGTGCAAACCACACAATCCCTTCATATGCCTAGGTTATAGAAACAGATGAATTCTACACTTCATCTGCCCCGATGGCCCTTTAGGGCTAAGGAAACTTTACTTTTTTACATTCTCCTGCGCCCGAGCTCTGTGTTATCCTGTATGTTTCTTCAACATTGTTTATAAGGCAAAGTATAAGTGACACACTTTGCAAATTCGATCATGTATGCTGGTCTGCAAAGATGGACAATAAAGATCATATGGTTGCACTTTAAAAACTCCTGTTGGTCTTGGCATAATGTCATCAAATTTGAGAGTTTGTGCCACAAACAAACAATAAAGGAAATGTATGTGCATCTGCATCTGCTCTTTCTGAAGCTCTGAGTCCATCAATTGTTTGGTTGATTGGGATTGGATTTGGAGGAGGAAATAATTTCAAAGGTAAAACGTTGAAAAATGAGCTCCGTACTTTGTCGCAACATTTTATGTCCTGACATTTCACAATTTGAGTGAAGTATTGGCTGGTGAGAACATGATGGTCAAACAATTCTTATCCTTCGACATTAGTCCTGCTGCATCCAATTCAGATTTCTCAGGGTTGATATATTCTGCAACTGTTGGAAATTGGTCAACAATCACATGCGACCAGATTTCAGCTAAAGTTTCACCTGCAAACTTGAAGTTTGTTCTTTCCAAATCCTCATTTATTGTTCTGACCTGCGAATCAAAGTGAATGCCACAATGTTCATTTGGCAATATGACACCAGACAGTTCGCTGCTAAATGGAGCCATTCGATGTTCCACGCGATTATAAGCACTTCTTCCTGGTGCACTGGTTGCAAGGAATAAGGCATCAATATTATTTTAACAAAGTGATGGATTGCAACTTCAATTACGGTAATTTTTTGTATGATAATACAAATTCCAAATTTCTTTATCAGTGATATAATTATGCAGCAGACAACAAAGAAATAATAACACTTCCTTAAGGCTACTGATAAAACAAGGCTTTGCAACAGTTTATTAGCGCTCCTAACTAGCATGAGGAATTGTGAACAACACATTGAAAAGATATGCATTTCATGCTATTTTGACATAAAACTAATTCAAGTGTTTCACAATTTTTTTTGAAAATTATTTTTAAAACTATTAAGTTTTACTGAAAAAATAAAAAAAATTAAATTAGAAATAAAATTAAAAATATATTTAAAATGTGACGTCACACTTGGCCTAACCCCCCCTCCCCCCTGTCACAAACTGTCACACTTTCTTATACCCCCTCCCCCCCCCTTGGAGCGTGACGTACTTTATGGACGGCCCCTTAAAGCATTTTTTTGTATAATATACAATGGTTTAAATATCTTTGATTGTTCATTTATAATATCATTGTGTACTTTGTATTATTGGTGCAGTTAATTATTATATGTTGTTTATTTTTGTAATGCTTGTTAGTTATGTGCAGTCGAAAATTTTCTTTTGCCGGAGTAGAACTGGTAGGAGTGAATTTTGTCTCTGAACCATGGGGTGGTTGATCTTATAGAAGAGGAGGGGACAGACATAGATCATTTTTTACCTCGTATTTTTGAGAGTAGATTTATTGGTTTCATTGTCATACAAAGTATTTAATCTTTAACGCGTGCTTTAAGGATAAGACCATGGTGACCTACATATTATTTTTAGTTTCGAACACTAAAACCTGGAAACGAATCTAGACCAGGGTTGACATTCTTTCCTGTTTGGTTCATTCAATTGGTTATATCACTGACTGTCAGCAGAGGATATCCCTGTACTTTGAAATAGTATAGGGGGTTTTCAAAGTTTGTCTTAAATACTAAAACTGATGATCATTGCACTATACTGATATGATCATTGCGCTATACTGAGATGATCATTGCACTATACTGAGATGATCATTGCACTATACTGATATGTTCATTGCATTATACTGATATGATCATTGCACTATACTGAGATGATCATTGCACTATACTGAGATGATCATTGCACTATACTGAGATGATCATTGCACTATACTGAGATGATCATTGCTCTATACTGAGATGATCATTGCACTATACTGAGATGATCATTGCACTATACTGAGATGATCATTGCTCTATACTGAGATGATCATTGCACTATACTGAGATGATCATTGCACTATACTGAGATGATCATTGCTCTATACTGAGATGATCATTGCACTATACTGAGATGATCATTGCTCTATACTGAGATGATCATTGCACTATACTGAGATGATCATTGCACTATACTGAGATGATCATTGCTCTATACTGAGATGATCATTGCACTATACTGAGATGATCATTGCACTATACTGAGATGATCATTGCTCTATACTGAGATGATCATTGCACTATACTGAGATGATCATTGCTCTATACTGAGATGATCATTGCACTATACTGAGATGATCATTGCACTATACTGAGATGATCATTGCTCTATACAGAGATGATCATTGCACTATACTGAGATGATCATTGCACTGTACTGAGATGATCATTGCACTATACTGAGATGATCATTGCACTATACTGAGATGATCATTGCACTATACTGAGATGATCATTGCACTATACTGAGATGATTAGTGCACTATGCTGAGATGATCATTGCACTATACTGAGATGATTAGTGCACTATGCTGAGATGATCATTGCACTATACTGAGATGATCATTGCTCTATACAGAGATGATCATTGCACTATACTGAGATGATCATTGCACTATACTGAGATGATCATTGCACTATACTGAGATGATCATTGCACTATACTGAGATGAGCATTGCTCTATACTGAGATGATCATTGCACTATACTGAGATGAGCATTGCTCTATACTGAGATGATCAGTGCACTATACTGAGATGATCAGTGCACTATACTGAGATATATTTCTATGGATAATGTAGAGGTTCCTACAACATACATTGCCCCCCTCCCCCCATGTTTCCTTATACATACATATAAGATTTTCTTATAGCTGGACCACTTTTTTTTTCGTCATCAAAGCTGCAATTATATTTTCTTTGTTTCTGAAAATGCTCAGCTGAATTCACCATGTTAACTCCCACTGTTGCACTAGTCATCGGGGAAAGCCTACTCTGAAACTGGCTACTTTATTTGAATCTTAAAAAGAGACTTCTGAACACAAAGTGTGTGTGTGTGTGTCCTAAGTACAACCACAACTGTATAACTATTGACACTAAGCCTGCATTGTTTTACTTTCAGAACAGAACAAAATAGTTCCGGGTGTTTTTAATAAATAATTTCTAATTATATCAAGAAGACTGGTCAATAATTGGAATTTTTTTGGGGTAATTTTTTTTCCATGTAGAATTGAATGTTTAATTAAGATATTCTGAAGTGTTTTTTTTAACCTTCTAAAAAAAAAAAGCAAGAATAGAAAAACAAAATTAAACCAGTGCAAATTTAAAAATGTAAAACAAATTTATTATATTAAGTAATTTGCAATAAATAAACACCCGTTTAAAAAATACAATAAATGTTCAAACCTTTTGATTTTCGCAATGGTCAAATCTTTCAATGTTAAATTAATAGTCATTCTTTAAAAAACAAGTTTCATACATTGTAAAACAAATTTATTATATTAAGTAATTTGCAATAAATAAACACCCGTTTAAAAAATACAATAGATGTTCAAACCTTTTGATTTTGGCAATGGTCAAATCTTTCAATGTTAAATTAATAGTCATTCTTTAAAAAACAAGTTTCATACATTAACACAGTTTTTTTTTTCAGATCAACTACAGAAAAGACTAGAATCTTTTATGAATGATACATTTACACAAACATACCATAAAAATCAATTACATCACATACAGCAATCAGAAGTTAATTTATCATTGATTTAAGATAAAAGCCAGTCTCTGATGTTTTTTTATCTACTTTTTCAATATGTCAATGCATATAAGAATAAATTATATTTGCAAAATTTGATTTTAAAAAAATGTTTAAACTTTGTTATGTTTGAAGCATGAGAGGGATAAATAACATTGGAATGGACAATAATTTATTTAAAACAAATAAACACAAATTAAACAAATTTTAAGGTTTAAAAAAAATCTTTTAAAAATAAATCTTTTTAAAAAATAGGACTTATTTTAAAATAAAATTTAAAAGATTTTACAAGTTTTTGTTTTATTCAGCTCAAAATACATTGTGATTTTTTTTCATCTTTTATCAGCTCATTAATATGCAAAAGGGCAAAGTAATATAAATATTTATGAAACATATAGACAATTTGTAGACATGTGACAGTCAGATGAAAAAAATTAATTATTGAGTCAGGGAATTATGTAATTTAGCCATGATCAGAAAACAATATGTACCACTGAAATAAATTACCGGATGAACAAATAAAAACAAATTAAATATCTTCAATGTAGGAATATTTTCAATACATTAGCAGATATAACAATATGTAAAGTTTTAGAGATGAAATCAACATTAATAAATAGAAAGTAATACATTAACTAATAAAATATAGGAATGCATAATACAGATAAATAACATTAGAATGGGTAAAAAAAAAAATTCCTTCAATAAAGGTATACTTTTTCAACTCATTAATGCATATAAGAATGAATGATATGATAGAAAATTTTATAAAAAAATATATTTAAACTTTGATATGTTTCAATGCATAAGAGATAAATAACATTGGAATGGACAATCTTTTAGTTAAAAAAAAACTAATAAATGTAAAATATTAAAATTCAACATGGATTTCAAAATAAAACACTTTTCTAAAAAATATAATTACATTATTTACATTTTTAAACAAAAAATAATTAGTGTGTATTACATATATATATGACAATTTCAGATCTATTTTCAATGGATGATTGTATTTATAAAAATTATGATTTGATTGATTTCTCGATGAGATTTTTTGTATAGGAATTAAAGATTTGGAATAAATAGATATATTTTGATTTATAGCATTTAAGGCACTGAGATAAAATGCATAGCAAAGAAAGAAATTTCAGATCTAAATTGACAGATTTTTCTGAATAACAAATAACAACATAGTATTTCATATCAATACATTGCACTGAATATATCATTACAAAAACAGAAATAGTTTTTTTTTATAAAGCATCAAAAATATCTTTTTTTAAAAGAGATAGTTTACCATTATTTTACATTTTTTTTTGGCCTTTTTTTTGGCTTTTTTCTGGCTTATGAGATTTTTTTACTTTTTTACCACAATGATGATTAGTAGGTACCAAAGTAATATCATCACCCTTAAAAGTATTTTTTAAAAATGTTGACATACTATCAATTATTTTGTAATTGTCTACATTGTTAAAAGTAAAATGTTTCAATCGTAAATGGACACTTTGAAGTATTTTTTCTGTTGGTATATTGTGACTTGTTAAATATTGCTTTAACTCACAAATAAGTTGGAATATCTTATTCTCAATATTTGTAAGGTTAGTCTGTATTCCATTCTCATAACCATTTTCTTTCAAAACATGAACGTACACTAGCAGTTGACTTATTACATGCAGCCTGAAGTTCTGTTGGAAAAATAAAGACAACTTTTTATTGTGGACACATGAACATTTACAAATATAGCTTGGAAGCTATATAACTATTGTGGCAAAAATATAACTAGAAGTAATGTAACTCAATTATTACAAAAATATACCATGTAGTTGTGTAACTAAGGAACCACAAAAAAATATAACTAGGTGGCTATTCAATTTAAGTCGCAAAATGTAATGAGAGGGCCATGTCAGTGTGATAAAACTTTAACTGGTGGTTAAGAAACTTGAGTGTGAAAAAAAAAGGTTAGGGATGGCCAAAATAAAATTAGAAAAAAAAAACAGTAGCTTTAATGTAACTTAATATTACTTACGTTTTCTGCAGAATATTTAGAGTCATTGCAAAACAGTAGTGCTGTAAATTGTTGTTTTTTACTGGATTTGGAGTATTTTTTGGACTGCAAAAAAAAAAATTGTATAATTACATGTTAAAATACTGCAAAATTAAAAAAAAACATAATCATAATTTATTTTTAATAACAAAAACCTAAAATCATATATTAGACCAGGGGTAGCAGACTGTGGCAATAAAGGATGCATGCAGCCTTTTAATAAAAAGCATCAAGAATTACACAAAGTGGCACTTTTTTGCATTCTGCAGGGGCTTTAATATGTTTAATACCCTAATCTAAGAGTCATGACTGTCAAATACTTATTTATTTAGGCAGCGTAAAAATATTTTAATTGTGAACATCGCACAGTGAACACTGACACCCTTTCATAAAATCACACATTTCAATAAACCACTCTCTGGCACACCATCTAAGGATAACTAGGCTCACAAGAAATATAAGTTAGAAAAGTTAAATTAATACTCCTTTATTTTATTACATCTAGAACTGTTGGTACATGAATTATATGTAAGACAGATTTTTTTTTTTTTTAGGAAAAAATTCATGATAATTAAATTGCAGACTTTGATTCTGTTTATTTATTACAACTGGCCTTAGGGTGTTGAAAGGCTGCCCACCCCTGCAGTACCTGTACAGTACTTGGCAGACTGAGTGTTTATTGGTATAATTATTTTAGATATGTTTAACCCTTTTTGTGTAATATCCTTTGAGCTATTTAATTGGTTATAAAAATGAAGGTTTATATACTTTGTTATAAATGTCTATTTTTTCCATTAAAACATTCAAATGTTAACAAGCAAAACAGTTAATACCAGAAAGAAGAGTTAAAATTTAACTGTAGATATTTAAGAAAAATCAAAATCTTTTTACACATTTTTCGTTTTTAAAATAAAAAAAAATACCTTTTTTAAAAATGTTTGTAATATGTCTCCAAATATGAAATCGACCCTATGCTGTAATGTCTCATCTTTATGATCTTTCATAGGCAAACTCTTTTTGCTCTTCATTGTCTTCAATAGCTTTATTGCTTTTAGAAACATTGCTGCTTCTTCTCCCTTTGGATCTACATCAGTAGTGCCAGGATGTTTACAGGACTCTTTCAAATTTTGTGATATCTTGTTTTTGTCTATTTTAATTTTACTTTCATTTTTTCTCTTTGCATTAGCTGTTGGAACAGAAAAGAAATTAACAGTGAGTTATCTCATAACAGTTTTTCATTATCAATATAGGCCTATATATATATATATATATATTAGATTTAGGGGTTTCAGTGTTCACACTTTGTAATTGTAATTGGTAAAAGAAGGTCCATTAGGTCCTTTTCATAGAGTCTGTGTTGGCCGAAATTACTTTAATTAGCCTATTAATTAATACTGGATTAGAAAGTGTGTTTTTAATGGAATGCCACTAATAACTCCTTTTAACAAAAAATACAGTACACTCTGATCACCCTCAATATTAATTAATATATGATCAAGTCGGATTAACACAATTTTTAATATACTGACACAGTAAAATCTTTTTTAAAACAATGCATTTCAAAATTACTGCTGGTCATCTTTCAATAACGTTGGATTGCTATTTTCTGTAGTAACAAAGGGAATTCCCATAAAAACTAAAATTTCCCGCTGAATTATTGTTCCGTTCAATAAATATTTCAAATTATGTCCCTTTAATTACTCGGCAGTAATATTGGTAATGAAAAAAACATTGGCGATTAAATCGTATATGAGAGATTACTAATGAGACAAATGACTTTTTTAAAATGATTCTTTCAGTTGTATTAATGTATTTTATTTTTTTAATTTGCTTTATAATACAATTATTATGCCTGATATTCTTCTTGCATTTCTGATTGTCTAAGAAAAAATTTAATCTGAAAAGTTGATTGTTTTTTTTATCAATTTATTTATTGGCTATCATCATCAATAGACATTTTCCATTTGTTTTAAATCCCATAAACTTATCTACACTTGCTTTTTAAAGAGTTTTTGCAATAATATTTATAATGTTCTAATAACGTTTACAATACCTGTGTGCTGAGCAGTAAAATAAATCAGCAGAAGAACGCAAATAATTATTCGTCTCATTTTACTTATTTTTTTTTTTTAATTCTACTTTGATATTTGTGTCGACTAATAGTCTTTCTGAAGATTAGATTATAATTGTATTGAACCATTTTACAGCTCAATATTTATATGCTACAGCCAAAGTCTATTTTAATAAGACCGGAATACACCTTCAGTATAAATTCTATGTCTGGCAAACAGTGGCCTGGTTTTGGTTTTGATTAAACTAACGGTGGATTCCCCTACCATGTACACAAAAATTACTATTTTCAGTGTCATTTGCACTAATGCTTTTGGTGATGAGTACAAAAGTAGAAATGAAGGGTGACGCAGGTAACTCCCACGTCATTGGTAGATGGGGTTGGCTTATTCATGGCCCCCACCCCCGGAAGGGGGGGGGGAGGCATGAGGGATACCAGTGACTGGGTTTGATGATACATAGTTTAAAAAAAATTCTCGATTAATTCGGATATAGTTATACACTACACGGTGTGACTAATGAAGTGGTGAGTGTAAACAGTGGCGGCTCGCGGGTAGGTAATATGGAACTTCGACCCCCCTCCCACACCCTTCACCCCCGTTTTAGCTACTATCCGCCATGAGCCCACACATAATCTTACTGTAACAATCTCTGACTTTTTATTACATTCTTTCCAAGTCAATCTGGTTTTATATTTAATTTAACCGGTCAATCTGGTTTTATCTTTAATTTAACCGGTCAATCTGGTTTTATCTTTCATTAAACCGGTCAATCTGGTTTTATCTTTAATTTAACCGGTCAATCTGGTTTTATCTTTAATTTAACCGGTCAATCTGGTGTCATCTTTAAATTAACCGGTCAATCTGGTTTTATCTTTAATTTAACCGGTCGTTTTGTCTTGTTTTCTTTTTTTAATTTCATCTATATTTGCCACAGTTCGAGTAAGTTAGATATCAATTGCAGTATGGTTCAAACATGCATCATGTTACTTATACATTACAGTGGGGACGGATGATCGTTTGTTAAAGCGCCCGACAGTTGAACCTGAGGTTCGATCTCCAGTGAGGAGTGATGGATTTTCAGGTCATGGTTAAATTTTCCGCTCTATCCAACGTGATGGAAGAAGTGAACCACAAAAAATCCCGTGTCATTAGCGGTTTTTTAGGATCGAAGAGATTTTCTATCATCCTTGCAGGGACATCACACATACACACACACACACACACACACACACACAGGGCCATAGGGCCTACGGACTTTTCAAGGGCCTACGAAAGTCAGAACATAAAGTGAAAACAAGTGCATTCTTGGAAAAATATTAAAAAATGAAATCGGGGAGGACCTACGACTATGAAAATGCCTAGGGCCTACGATGACCTTAAAACGGCCCTGCACATACACACACATATGCACACACATACACACACACACAAACACACTCATACATTTCTACTGATTAAACTTTTTCTTTATTCATCAAACGTTTTATTGTGCTAAATGTGATTTTTGTACAACCCAAATTGCCAACGGCGACTGCTCGTCTCCTCGCCCTAAGACCGTAAGTCCCTGTTATAAATGATGTGAGGGTGTCATCAGAGGGGGGGGGAGGCCCCCTTTGGTGGAGATTGTCAGGAGCTCAAGATGACCTACTTAACAGCAGTCATATAGTCCCAAATCATTTATTAAGTGACCCCATTCACGGCTGTACTAAAACAGATTGACCATTCCTCACAAGACTCAAAAAAACCACTAACACGAAGAAATGGCAAACAGGATACAATTAACTCCGAATAGGCCAGAGTCCCTCTATAGCTTTTCTGTCTCGCCTATACAAAATCAATAGCTTCTTTTATAAACAATACCATTGATTTGTTTGTTGGTTGGTTTGTGGTTTTTATTATTGTATGAAAGACATATTCTTTTTACTCAAGACTGAGTCAAGACATATAGTACAAAATTTAGTTCAGAGTTTGTTAAATTTAGTTAATTAAATATATTTTTATGCAAAAACGGTAATAAACATTTTTATTTTTGCTTTTTGGGAAGTATTACCACGTAAAAAGAGTCATTGACTGAATCTATTTCCTATTCAATCAGTTCCCCAGTGCGCACTGTGTATTTATGACGTCTGCATGTGGTCACTCTTTGGCGATCCGTATGCTTTATGTTGTGGGTTCAAATCCCAGCTAGTCTAGTTCTCCGTGGTGCCTCCAGTGCAATCGCACACCATATGATGAGGATATAAAAAGGATATAGACTCCAGTGGCGCAACCAGGGGGAGCGGCGGGGCTTGAGCCCCCCCCCCCAGGCCAAATCATCAATACATAATTTTCGTTATAAAGTTACAAAAAAGACTGTCAAACTGTCTTTTTTCAATATGTGAGCGACCCCCCCCCCCCATCATTTTTTGCTGGTTGCGCCACTGTAGACGTCAATAGTAATAATCAAAGATTATTTTAAGAATGTGTAGTTAAATTTCAAAAGGGAAACATAAAAAATCTTGACCGGAAAAAAATTGAATCATTTATAAGAAACAAACAGTAGCGTAGGAGGGGAACTGCTCGTTGTGTGGGACTTTGAAAAGGCACAGAAAGTGAGCCGTTAAATATTTTAGCACTTATCAGACGTAACGTACAGGGCGCCACAACAGCTAACTACGACTCTGATAAGAACTATTGAGTTGTGTTCACATAGCCTATTTTATTTATAGCAAGTCTACTTTTTGAGAGAATGGAATTAAAAATTTCATTACTTCCAAATCTCAGTTTTAAATCTTTCTAAAAAAAAATAATTCAAAAATCTGAGATGAAAAAATTTAAAGTCTTATGTTGAAGACGGTCTGCTTTATTTTCTAAACCTTACCTTGTATTTAACTGTAATTCTATCAAGTCCAACTATTCTTTTGTTCATAAAACTGATACACTCTTTACATCGTTGTACATACAACTTACAATTGTACTAGCAGAAATATATAATACTTAGAGACTGCTAAAAAAAAGTATATATATATATATATATATATATATATATATGATTTGATATCGGAATACCACTAACTGATAACAAAAATCGTTCCAATTAATAAGGGGTATCTGTGGAGAACATGGTGGGGGGGTACACGAACTACCCGTCGCCATGGTCAAAATCAGGACACCCTTTTTCTCAGGGGTAATACCAGCGTTCGTCATTGATAACCCACCTTGTGATGTTATACTGGGGAACATTCCGGGAGTCGTGGAATGTGGGCCCATAGAAATAGATAATTGGGTAAAACAGAATACCGCCCTGGGAAACTGTAATGCAGTCGTGACGAGAGCACAATTAAAGAAGGAAGATGCGTGCCACCAGTCACCAGCCGTTGACACCAGTAACCTACTATTTAGTAATAGCCCAGATCAAGTGACAGAGAAAACTGCAGTAGATCAGACAGAAGCAGAAAACCAACAAAAGGTATCAGATACTGAGAGCAGCCAACCCCCAGGCAACCATGTAATAACAGACGGGGTTGACAGTTCAAATAGATGAGGGTACCCTACTCAGCGAACAACAAAATGACACCTCGTTGTTCAAGCTGATTAAGCAGGGAGAAGGGTCCCAGGATAAAGGAGTTAAGGAACTGATTGTATTAGACCAAGGTGTATGGGTGAGGAAAATTGAACATAAAAATACCACAATTAAACAGCTACTAGTGCCCATGAAGTACAGACAGTTAGTACTTAGAACAGCACATGACTCGGTTCTTGCGGGTCACTTGGGAGTTACTAGAACAAAATATAGAATATTGGGTAAATTTTTCTGGCCTGGTGTGACGAAGGACATAAAACGTTACGTTAAGACATGTGATATATGTCAGGTGAAAGGTCCTAAGTGTACGCGCGGTGGTGCCCCGTTACAAGTGACAGACGTAATAGACAGGCCATTTAAAAAGATAGCCGTTGACATCATCGGACCAATGCCAGTGATGTCCAATAGAGGGCATCGGTTTATTTTGACAGTTGTTGATGTGTGCTCGAGGTGGCCGGACGCCATACCGTTAAAATTCATTAGGGCCGAGGACATATCACAGGCATTACTCAGTATTTTTTGTAGGACCGGGTTCCCAGATGTCATTTTGTCCGATAGAGGGACCCAATTTGTATCCGACATGACCAGACATTTTACAACGGTACTAGGAATCAAACAGACGTTTACATCCCCATACCACCCCCAGAGTAACGGGATTTGTGAGAGACTGAATGGAACACTTAAAAAGATGATTAGTAAAGTAGCCAATGACAGCCCCGGTGACTGGGACCTCATGCTACCATGTGTACTGTTCGCATACAGGGAGATTCCCCAAGAAACCACAGGGTTCTCGCCATTCGAAATGGTGTATGGCGCGAATCCTAAGGGACCACTATCGATACTGAGGGACCTCATGACAAAGACAGACTTAACACCTGATGTTCGAACTAGCTATGAATTGGTCATAGACACCAGACAAAGACTTATTCAGGCTTGTAGTATAGCCAAGTTAAATGTGTCTAATAGGAATGCTCAGACGTTGACCAGAATCAACAAGGGGAGGACTATGAGAAGTGTCTGTCCGGGCGACGATGTGCTTGTGTTACTGCCGGACAAGTCAAATAGGTTGTTCATTAGGTGGCAGGGACCCTTTACAGTTATTAGAAAACTGACCGACGTAGACTACGAAATAAACATTAGAAACAAGTTTAAAACATTCCACATCAATATGTTAAAAGAATATTACCCAAGACCAATAGATGTCTCTCACAATGACACCGTACCATCTGTTGAGGGGCCTAATGTAAGTTGCCTCATTATCAATGACGAAGATGTTCCTGATTCTGACACGTTAACATTTAACACTCCGGAAGTTAGTAATCAGGAAACCTGGGAGGATGTAAAACTTCATAACTTACAATCTGACAAAGCTGTTGCCATTAAAAAAACTTCTGAACGACTATAAAGACGTTTTCTCTGACATGCCTGGTAAAACAGACGTCCTTACACATGATATAAAACTGTCTGAAGACAAAGTTGTTAGACTAAGACCTTATTCTTTACCCTTACACCATAGGGAACAGGTTCAGAAAGAGTTGCTAGATTTACAGAAACAGGGAATTATAGAGCCATCAGAATCGCCATATGCTTCCCCTATCGTCCTAGTTAAAAAGAAAACCGGTGACATTAGATTATGTGTGGATTATCGACAGTTGAATAAAGTTACCGTGCTGGACTCCTATCCAATGCCTAATCCAGAAGAACTTATGACGCGTTTAGCTAGGGCGAAGTATTTTTCTAAGTTAGATCTGGCTAGAGGGTACTGGCAAATACCTTTGACCCCAGAAGCTAAGCCACTGACAGCATTCATAACTCCATATGGCCTGTTCCAATGGAACTTCATGAGCTTTGGTTTGGTCAATGCGCCAGCTACTTTCAACAGAATGATGGCTAGGCTGTTTTCCCATAGACAGGACACCATCTACTACCTAGACGACATATGCATATTTCATGAGGACTGGGACAAACACATGCAGGGCCTTCGTGAGATTTTCGACATACTAAAACAACATAATCTGACTGTCAGACCTACTAAATTAGAGATAGGGCTGACAGAGGTGACCTTTTTAGGACACAAAGTAGGTAATAACTCAATACAGCCTGTAGACGATACTATATCCAAAATACTAAACATTGCGATACCATCATCAAAAAAACAAGTGCGCAGTTTATTAGGTCTATGTAATTTTTACCGAAAGTTTATTCCCAACTTCGCACACGTGACTGAGCCATTAGCCAGTTTAACCAAGAAAGGTGAATCAAACAAAGTTGTGTGGACCGAGAAGTGTCAAGCGGCACTGGAGTCAATTAAGGTCAAGTTCACCCAACAACCTATCATCAAATTACCCGATATCAGTAAACGATTCTTCCTTTCCACTGATGCCTCGGCAGTTTCTATTGGTGGCTCATTACAACAGGACCACAATGGGACGTTACACCCTGTATTGTTCGTCAGTCGTAAACTGTCCCACCTGAAACCAGATATGCTACAATAGAGAGAGAGGGGTTGGCTATAGTATGGTGCATCACTAAGCTTGCCAGGTATCTCCTCGGTGCCCCCTTCACTCTTCTGACAGACCATGCTCCTCTGGCTTTTATAAATTCAAAAAAATTAGGAAACCATAGAGTTGCCAGATGGTCACTTTTGTGACAGGATTTTAGCTTTAACATTCAGACCATTCCGGGCAGACAAAATGTATTGGCAGACACTCTGTCTCGCTGTGTTTGAGACTGGCATTTCGACTCAGCAATGGGGGATAACAATTACCAGTTTAAATGTTACTTACATGTCTTGGCAATGGTTACTACAATATACCCCTAATCTTATACTAAGTTATTTGTATCCAATTAATCTTTAAGACAGTTATTTAGCAGCACTTGTTGTGAATATGTTACTTTTATCCATACTATATATTTTCATGTATTTTTTTTCTCCTCATTGCAATCTGAGTCTCACATTTCTTTTTGAATTATTGATGTTCATTAACCTTTACTATATCTGATGTAGGTTGATTAATTATTATACATGAACAATAATGTATAGATGCTTGTATCATTATTATTGAATTTTGTTGTTGGTTGTCATTACTACGCACAATGTAATCTATTTTTTTTATTATTTTGTGAGTGTCCCTGATTATATTCACTGTTTTTTTTTATTTTTGTTATTTGTGTTGTTAATTTGAGCTATCTGGCATTATCACATATCTATTGGCTTACAATGTCATTATTATTTGCACTTTAATTTATGTGGATCACGTTCATGTGTTTTTTGTCTCAATTCCGCCATATTTAGCGAAATGTATGGATAGTGATGTTGTTATTAATTTTTTTTGTCACAAACTGTGGCAAAGGGCGCTAACCTTTTAATGAGTTTATTTAAGTGGGTGGGGCACTAAGCCTGATGGAAAAAGTTTGAAGAAACGGGACGTGGGATAGATTAGGACAGTAGATTTCTAGATAGAGCCGAGAGTGGTCACAAGTAGATTACCAGTAGATATTAATGTTATTGTACTTAGTGGAATTGATGCTGGACTATATTGTATGTGATGTACCTTGTGTTATAATAAATCTTACCATATACACGGAATACAAGTGCCTTTCTTATCGATACTACTGTACGGAGTTTGAAAGTGTCGGTATTTAGACATATATATAATAGAACGAGTGGCTACAGTGTGAAAGAATCCTAGGCTGGCAATATACTAAATACCCAGCAGAAGTGGCACTTAAACCAGCACGCAACATAATTGGCACCTTCGGTTGTGTTCGGTGATATATCTTTTTGTCAAGAATGTCGGTCGACTCTCTCCCTACTCTCGGAACAAAGGTTAAGGTATCATATGTCAAGTCCCTAGCCCAGGTCGCTAGAAAACGTAATGACTCTACCCCCCCAAAGATTTAACCCTGAACTCTTGATTTAAACTCTCAAAGATTTACTTTATATTTTATTCTACATTCTAACCAATATGTGAGAATCATGTTCTCCACAGTATCAAATTATCGTTCACTGATTCGTCGTCAAACCTCTGGGTTGGGCGGTTTTATGCATGATGGCTACAGCATGATGTTGGATCTAGCTTCTTAGAAACATCAGTTTCGAATTCGAGAGCAAAAATCTAAATATGCGCAGTAGGTCATGGATAAAAGTTGAGATTGCACAACATGATCTACTTACGTATCCTTAATCGAACCAATAAAAAAATTTAAGGAACAAAAAAAATGTATTAAATTATGTTGTTTAGAATTAAGTCCAGTGTACAATTAAGTCCAGTCTACAATAAAGTCCAGTCTACAGGCGTTTAGTATTCTAGGTCAGTAGTTCTAAAAGTGTGGGTTGCGACAAAATTTAAATTTATAATTAGAAATTTGAGTCTCTCTCTCTCTCTCTCTCTCTCTCTCTCTCTCTCTCTCTTTCTCTCTCCCTCTTTCTCTTTCTCTCTTCTCTCTCTCTCTCGCCCTCCTCTCTTTCTCTCCTTCTGTCTTTCTAATATATATATATATATATATATATATATATATATATATATAAGCCAGGGTCCATATATCAGCCAGGTTAATGGACTTTGTTTGGGGTCTCTAGTTAAGGTGGCGGTATCTCTTGCCTCATCAAATGTAACTGGCTTGAGCTTGATGCCTCACTGTCGCATATCATTTTTATCATTCCAGTTACAAAAATAGTTTCAGAGTAGCAAGGGGCGTTGTCATTCACATATTTTCTCTATTTGGTTAGGACTAGGCCCTGGAACTGCACGTAATATGAAAACAACAAAAACAATTAGATTTGTCCTTGTGATAAATGAGAGGGAGACAGCACCATTTGATGCCAGCACCATTTTATGGCAGCACCATTTGATGGCAGCACCATTTGATGGCAGCACCATTGGATTCATCTGAAGACATTGTTTCACTTTGCAAGAAGACATTTGTGTAGAAATATTTATTATTTTATCTTATAAAGCATAAAAGCACCACTGTGACAGTTATTTTATGGCACCACTACATACTCCTATATCTGATCTATTCTAAGGTTTGCCGTAGACCAAGGCAGAGTCTTTTAGACATATTCAGAGGCTCTAAGATAAAATATCCATATGGGGCCTAGGAGTGTTCTATTTGACATGGGGCCTAGGAGTGTTCTATTTGACATGGGGCCTGGAGTGTTCTATTTGACATGGGGCCCACTATCGAGATTTTACTTTTGCCAACCATGAAGACAAGTAATAGCGTGACGTAACAATTTGGTTTAGTAAGAGGCAGACCCGTTTTGTAACTGTTTTACGCAGCCTCAAGAGCATTTTAAATTACCCTATATAGGCCACCAATATGTACTTTTGCTTAGGTCTCCATAGAATACCTTTGATAGGACCCCCCCTCCCCCATAAAATACAACAACTCGTCAGAACGATTCTGGCACAGATGAGCTCTACAATAAGTTAAGAGTGCATTTCAGTCCATTATGTCAACACTCTACTACGAAATATAGTTCAGTGCATTTCTACTAATAATATTCTAGTATGAGTGTATTTAGTGCCAGGGGCGAATCTAGACAACTTTGACCCGGGGGGAGAGGCAAAACTTTGACCCCGGGGTGGGGGGGGCCAAAACTGTTTTCATTATTGAAAATTGGTTTTAGAACAAAAAAATATTTCGATAATTTAATGATGTCTTACCTAAACTTGCGCCCCTAAATCCGCCCCTGGTTAGTGTATACCGAACGTAGGTGTAAGCTTTATTTTTAATTTTATTTTTAAATCATTCCACTTGTTCAATAAGAATGTACATTTAGTAATCTATTATTATGTGTGACGAATCATTGCCTACTTATGTCACATATACTTATGTAAATTAAGTAAATTGTTTCTTTACACGCATCACAAGTTTTTAATTAACGCCTTACCACCCACCTCATATCGAAACTGGTGATTTTTTTCCCCCCGCCTTCGATACAATCCGATGAGAGGAGACACAAAATCAATTTCCGCTTTCATTGTGAAGACTCTCGACACTGGCTATTTTTAGACCGTTGACCTAATAGTGACAAGAGGGGTTTCCCGTTGATTGAATGTTTATCAACAGTCAGTGTTGGTTTGTAAGGTTGCAGTGTCGTGAAGTAACAATGTCTTAGGTCATGGTTAATGGGTTGGATTAAGCCTGTCACGTAGGAAGGGGGCACGATTGGGAGGGATGGTGGGAAAGGGGGGGGGGCACGAAAAATTTTATGAGGGGGGTCAGAGCCATTTTGGGATTTGTAGCTTTTCAGTGATCACTTACACAACGGGTAGGCCGATGAGTGAGGGTTTTTTTTTCAGATATTGTGGGGGCGGTGGGGGGGGTCCGCCATGAGTAGAAGTCTTTCTGTCTATGCCCCTGGTCAGATATCTCATTTCCTTTACTGTGAGAACCATTGTTTGTCATACTGATAGAAGTTATAGAGAAATTAACTTAGTTTGTTTATAAATCAGTGCCGATCTAAGAGATTTGGGGGCCCGGTGGGCTTGGTCTCTTCGGGGGGCCCTTCCATTTTGTCATTCGACACCGTGACATGAGAAAATGTACTTAATATTTGATATAAAAAAAAATTCTGGGCCCCCCCCCAAGCTCAGGCCCGGGGGGGACTTTCGAATTTGGACCCCCCCTACCCCCACCCTAGGCAGTTATAAACATCCCATTAGTTCAGTGGTTCTCAGAGGTCAATTTTAGGGAAGTCGTGTAATAAATTAAATCTATAAATTTGAAGTCGCTTGTATTTTCTTGAATCTACTGTTGTACTTTTTAGTTGTCCCCGTTTTGTCTGTCCGTCATCACCCTAGATCTCAACAACCATAAGTCCTAAACCCATGATGTATATATCATTTTGTAGGTCTTGGCCTGCCAAGAAATGACTTTTTTTCATTTCGCGATCTGACCTCTCAGGGCCGTAAAAGGGGCCTTAGTACCGTTTTTTACTATATAAGCTATATTAATAAAGGAGCGCTATATCTCAGCAACTATAAGTCCTAGACCCATGATGTATATATCATTTTGTAGGTCTTGGCCTGCCATGTGTACATCAAAAGTTCATTTCGCAATAGGACCTCTGAGGGCCGGGCTTCAGGGCTCCTAAGGGGCTTATATATTATATATACACCTTGTACGTTTAATAACCCGTTCATTTGGTGCACGTAGTTTCACCAAGATTTATTAAGAAACTCATCAAATGAAATAGTAAGCTTGTGTTCTGAGTTTAATTGAAAGTATCAGAGCTATGCAACAATTGACGGAGTTTTCGGACGATTAAATGACTATAATTTAGAATGTTTTCAATTATGAGTCCTATTTCAGTAACCACAAACCACTTGTAGTTAGATTTAAGAGACAATAATTTTTTTTTCAAATATAAAGAAACGTCTTTATAATTATTTTTTTTACAAATATATGCATTACACAATTGAATTTATAAACATTTCCAAAATTTACAAATATTTACTGAAAGCTAACAAACGTACTGATACATAACACGAAAATGCGCTAACACGTCCTGTGTCCAGAATGGAACAGGCTTAATTGCTTGTTTTCTTTGTAGGTGGATTGCAAAAATAAAACAACCACAAGTCATTTTTTTTGGAGGGGGGGGGTCGCAGAAACTGTCGTCAAAGTGGGTCGCGAATTGTAAAAAATTTGAGAACCACTGCATCTAACTGATGCACCAAAATAGTCCCGTGCACCAAAATAGTCCCGTGCACCAAAAGGATTTCTTAAACACGCTTTCAGTATGACACGATCAGATGATATCGGGAGTCACGTCATAGAGAGAGAGAGAGAGAGAGAGAGAGAGAGAGAGAGACTCGTAAGTGTTAACTGCTGACGGCACAAGACTGGCGAATATTTTACTTTGTTCCGGTGCGGAAGGTAGGGCGGGGGTGGGAGGAAGGTGGGGGGGAGCGTGTCTGGGGAATTTTTTTTTTTTTATGATTCACAGTTAAGCGTTCCACGTCTGCTCAATTAACGAAAGCTGCTGTTAGTTTGTTTTTAATTATTTTCCTTTATTTAAAATAAAAGAAATATTGGTATTCTTATTGTAAACAGTATGCACATTATTCATTATTAAAATATACATGGCATACACACACAAACACACACACACACACACACACACATATATATATATATATATAATGTGTGTCAATGAATATTTTTTTTTTCGTATTTACTTATTCAAATGAAATAATAAAGGTAATTTAATGTTATCAACAGCATATTTCTTTTGATAGAACTTTATATATTTTAAACCAAAAAACTGTGGTAAACATGTATTAAAGTCAATAATAGGCATTCCACCTCAACATTGCAGTGAAGAGGAGGAAATAATAATAATAAAAATGATAATAGAGGATGGCATAAATTTGTACGGTAGTATGGGTGAGAATATGAGATGAGAAACAGGGGATGAAATTTAGCGGAGAAAACCAGAAAATAAACGTGCAGAAGAGGCTTGAATGAGACAGCTTATTCTCTACTAAAACATGGCCTTCTCTACTAAAACATGGTCTTTGTTCTCTATTAAAACATGGTCTTTCTTCTCTACTAAAACATGGTCTTCTCTACTAAAACATGGTCTTCTCTACTAAAACATGGTCTTCCAGGGGTTTTTTTGCTCAATAAGAGGTGGTGGGTCTCTAAATTTTGCTCTGAAGTTTTTAACTTTTTACCAAATGAAGAAAACTATTTGAGGTGCCGGATTGCATTTCAGAGGTGCCGGATCGCAGATCCGGCGCGCTACATGGCAAAAAAACCCCTGTGGTCTTCTCTACTAAAACATGGTTTCTTACTACTCTAATAATACATGGTCTTCTCTACTAAAACATGGTCTTCTCTACTAAAACATGGCCTTCTCTAATAAAACATGGTCTTCTCTACTAAAACATGGTCTTAATACTCTAATAATACATGGTCTTCTCTACTAAAACATGGTCTTCTCTACTAAAACATGGTCTTCTCTACTAAAACATGGCCTTCTCTAATAAAACATGGTCTTCTCTACTAAAACATGGCCTTTCTTCTCTACTAAAACATGGTCCTTCTTCTCTACTAAAACATGGTCTTTGTTCTCTACTAGAACATGGTCTTCGCTACTAAAACATGGTCTTACTTCTCTACTAATACATGGTCTCCTGTACTAAAACATTGTCTTTCTTCTCTACTAAAACATGGTCTTTCTACTCTACTAAAACATGGTCTTTCTTCTCTACTAAAACATGGTCTTTCTTTTCTACTAAAACATGGTCTTTGTTCTCTACTAAAACATGGTCTTTCTTCTCTACTAGAATATGGTCTTTCTTCTCTACTAATACATGGTATCCTGTATTGATACATGGTCTTCCTTCTCTACTAAAACGTGGTCTTTCTTCTCTACTAAAACATGGTCTTTCTATTCTACTAGAACATGATCTTTCTTCTCTACTAAAACGTGGTCTTTTTTCTCTACTAAAGCATGGTCTTTTTTCTCTACTAAAGCATGATCTTCTCTACTAAAACATAGTTTTCGTTTTTTCAACAATAGCATGATTAGTATAGATAGCGTAGTTAGTGGACTTTACAAATCCCCCCATCCCCCCAATCCCCATGCCAAAAAAAAACTAAAGTGGTAAAAAAAATCCCTCCCCCCTTGCTGATGTCCAATCAAGAACTGCCATGTGTGGGCGTCACCCCCTTGCTGATGTCCAATCAAGAACTGCCATGTGTGGGCGTCACCCCCTTGCTGATGTCCAATCAAGAACTGCCATGTGTGGGCGTCACCCCCTTGCTGATGTCCAATCAAGAACTGCCAGGTGTGGGCGTCACCCCCTTGCTGAAGTTGAGTCAAGAACTGCCAGGTGTGGGCGTGTCCGATATTTAAAAACAATAAAATCAGTTTAGACTGGGGATCAGGCCCGTAGCGTGCGGGGGGGGCAGGGGGCCGGGCTCCACCCCTGCGTTTTGTCTGCCCTCCCTGCTTATTTGTTCTACTTAGTAAAATGTATTACCTGCCCTCCCCCCTGCTATAGCCTGGCCCCCGCTGTAGAATGCCTGGCCCCTGCTGTAGAATGCCTGGCCCCTGCTGTAAAATTTTCACGCTACGGGGCTGCTGGGGATAGTGTTGAATGTGACGTCACATGATATATCTATAGCGCATTGTGGATAGATAAATGAAACACAATCAAACATTTCAGTACATGACTATTCCAATACTTCTTTTATGATCATCGCCATTGGGTTGAAAACTACAGCTTTACAAAATACTTCAAGCGCACAGAAAAATGGTAAAAATCTTTCAAAACAATATGGGAGTATCAATTCGTCATGAAGATAAATAAGTAACATAAAATTCGTATTACGACCTAATGGAAAAATGGAAATGTTTACCACAAGTGGTAGCTATGAAGTAAATTAGGAAAGTGGGAGTGGTTTTGATTGGGGGGGGTGTCACTCAGCTAGAGTGGCTTTGATGGCAGTGGAAGTGGTTCCGGTGACATAGGAGCTGTCTCTCTGACAGTGGGAGTGGTTTCAGTGACATAGGAGCTGGTTTTGTGACAGTGGGAGTGGTTTCAGTGATATATGAACTGTTTTTGTGACAGTGGGAGTGGTTCCAGGGACATATGAGCTATTTTTGTGACAGTGTGAGTGGTTTCAATGACATGGGAGCTTTTTTTGTGACATCGGGAGTGGTTTCAATGACATAGGAACTGTTTTTGTGACAGTGTGAGTGGTTTCAGTGACATAGGAACTGTTTTTGTGACAGTGTGAGTGGTTTCAGTGACATAGGAACTGTTTTTGTGACAGTGTGAGTGGTTTCAGTGACATAGGAACTGTTTTTGTGACAGTGTGAGTGGTTTCAGTGACATAGGAGCTAGTTTTGTGACAGTGGGAGTGGTTTCAGTGATATAAGAACTGTTTTTGTGACAGTGGGAGTGGTTTCAGTGACATAGGAGCTGGTTTTGTGACAGTGGGAGTGGTTTCAGTGACATAGGAGCTGGTTTGGTGACAGAGGGAGTCATAGCGTAGACTACTAATTACGCCCTTTGGAGTGGTCCAGTTATGATCTTGAGATGAACATATCCTCCAATTGATGTCCGAAGAAAAGGGCCAATCCAAAGAAGTTGGCAGAGCTCTCTTTCAGCAATCTAGAACTAAAACAATATGGTAAAATGTCAGAACCATTTATTGTGCTGATATGATCTAGCATAACAATCAATTTTGATCACCCTGGACAACACATTTCTTTAATTCACTTTTTTATTGCTTTGTTAGCTATTTTCTAAATCTAAACGTTTTAAATTATTTTATTGTAAAGATCAGACTCACGACTATCCGATCTAATGTGGCGCCTCCCAATACTGCAACAGCCAGGTAGGCCGTAGATTTATACATAACAACTAACTTACTGCCTTACCTATTCTAATATGCTAAATCCTTTTTTTTTCTGAATTTTTTTTTTCATTATCTGTAAACATTCATTTTGTTGCCCCATCGGTCACTAGTCCGCCACTGATGTGGCCTGCAGTATTGTCCCGTCGGTCACTAGTCCGCTACTGATGTGGCCTGCAGTATTGTCCCATCGGTCACTAGTCCGCCACTAATGTGGCCTGCAGTATTGTCCCATCGGTCACTAGTCCGCCACTGATGTGGCCTGCAGTATTGTCCCGTCGGTCACTAGTCCGACACTGATGTGGCCTGCAGTATTGTCCCATCGGTCACTAGTCCGCCACTGATGTAGCCTGCAGTATTGTCCCATCGGTCACTAGTCCACCACTGGTGTGGCCTGCAGTATTGTCCCATCGGTCATTAGTCCGTGATTGATGTGGTCTGCAGACTAATCTATTTATGAGGGGGCTTCACATAACTATAATAATGTTTAAAGCCTCGATATGCTCAAATATATATCAATATTTTCAACTCCAAATGCGTGCCTACAAACCGGTCCGGATACCAGGCCTTTGTTTACTAAATTGACGTCGAGCACATCCGCACTGGAGTTTAAATATAGAAAAAAAAACACAAGTTGATTTATCAAAAAGTATTAAATAAACGAAAATGATTTAATGAAACCAACATAATATATATTATACAAAAAGTCATGTAATAATGAACTTTTAATATTGCAGCAATTTTTGTTATTTTCCTTTTCAGCAGTGTAGCACCTAAATATCTAATAAAATAATAGCGATTTGGGTTCTGCGTTAAATCAAAAGTAAAGAATTAATACAACAGCATTCCAGTTTAAAATACAATCATGAAACGCAGTTGTTACCCGACCAGCAAACTGGAATATTTTTTTTCCGCCGACCAGCATAGATGTGCGCATGCGCGACTAGGTGGACTCCGTATAATTTTTTTTCGGGATCCAGCTATAGATATTGCGCCTAACCCTATCCCTAACCCTAACCCTATTCCTAACACTTTTCCTAACCCTATTCCTAACCCTAAACCTAAGCCTAATCCTAACCCTAACCCTAGCCCTAACCCTAGCCCCGAAAACAAAAAATATGCAATAATATACAGTTTTTAAACATGAAACCCAAAAGGCCAAAATGTAAAATAATTCCATCTAAATATTTGTTTGTGTGTGTGTTTGTTTATATTTCTACTACATATTGCATCTTCAAATTGTAATAAAAATCATGAAAAAATTGATCTGTCCGAAACCAAAAATAACCTAGCCTACCGATCAGGCCTAAGGGAATATAACTCTATGCAAAGGTTTTACAGGGTACAACTAGTTAATAAACAATAACACAGTTACATTATAACACAGTAACATAAATGAGGTGGCTTTCGGAAACTCACTTGTCGATTCAAGTCGGCAGACATATTAATGGAGGGATTCTATTCGTTTAAAATGGGGAAACAGGGAAATGGTTTGGTTAGTTGTAGAAGGGCGCTTCGTGAGCGAACAACTGAAATAATCGGAGATAAATTGGGCGGCTCGTGGAATATACCCTGGAGTCACTAGGAGACCCAAGTATAAAAGTGCGGGGTCCAATGAGGGTGGAAGGGGGGCAGAGGCGTAGTGAGGGGTGGGCAAGCAACTCGCGCCCGGGGCATTTTACCTTTTTAATACCTTTTTAGCGCCCACCCCCCATTCGAAAACCATATAATATTATATGTAAAATATACCATTTGGCGGCCCTGAACCTCGGCGCCGGGGACATATGTACCCCCCCGCCCCCTCCCCTCAGCTACGCCTCTGGAAGGGGGAGTAATATAGTGGGACGTTGCAACAGGACTAGGAGTTAGTTGACTGCCAACAGCTCGTGTCAGAGCCAAAAGGTTATATGAAAGCGTATTGTGAACTTAGCGAATAGCTCAAAGCTATTTTTAGCACTATATTATCTAAATTTAGAGAGTTACCTGCCCTTGTAATTCCAAGCTGTCAGGAGTCACAGCGTACTCCATCAACAACGGCCATCACATATCTACTACGTTCTAGATTATGACTGAGATATTCTCCTGAAGTGGTTTAGTGAGGATGATGTATTCTTGTTTTATTTATGTTTTTTTTTTAGTTATTGTTGTTATTGTATTTTTTTGCGTCATATGTTTGTATTTGGGTTGACAGGGTTGGGCGGGGGGGGGGGGGGGTAAAGAAATGTAGATATACTTTAACTAGAAATGGGTGTTACCGAAAGTTTGACTTTTGTTGACCGGCAGGGGGGTGCTAAAATATGTTGACTTAATTAATGAACGAACCCCATGGCTTTCATTGTCAAGACAAAAACGGTGTGTCCTCTAAACATACATTATTTCTCAAATTTCTTGAAACCGTTTAAGATTTGGGAATAAAAACATCTTCAAACACTTTTTTTTACTTTACCAATTTCTTAATCACAGAAAAAAAAACAAATATGTTTTCTTATTTTCGTACATGTTTGTTGCGGTGCTATACATCGTACTTGTTTGTTGCGGTGCTATACATCGTACATGTTTGTTGAGGTGCTATAAATCGTGCATGTTTGTTGCGGTGCTATACATCGTACTTGTTTGTTGAGGTGCTATAAATCGTGCATGTTTGTTGCGGTGCTATACATCGTACATGTTTGTTGAGGTGCTATAAATCGTGCATGTTTGTTGCGGTGCTATACATCGTACATGTTTGTTGCGGTGCTATCAATCGTACATGTTTGTTGAGGTGCTATAAATCGTGCATGTTTGTTGAGGTGCTATAAATCGTGCATGTTTGTTGAGGTGCTATACGTCGTACTTGTTTGTTGAGGGGCTATAAATCGTACATGTTTGTTGAGGTGCTATAAATGCCGCAGATGTTCAAGTACTTCTTGAAAGTAATAATTTTTCAATTAAAATTCCGAAGCTGATAATATTTACCTTTTTTTTTTTGTTTTTTTGTGAACTCCATATTACAAAACCCTGCCCCCATTAGACATGGCACATTTCCTAGTAAACTTATAAAAAGAAGGTCTGTGTGAAGGTAGACATTTTTTTTTTACCGCTCACTGCAAGGTGTCGGAAAAAACATTTTTTTTGTTACTGCAGCAGAGAATGCTGTCCAGATGTTCCTTGCTTGTGACTTCCATTATTGGGATCTCTGGTAGATATAATCATTTGTTAAACTTTGTTTTGTTAAAAAATGTGGTAATCTTATAATTTATAAATGAAATAATATAAAAGTTGTCTTTAACTACAGAGGTGGAAAACAAAACCTCCATATTTGTAATGCTTCATTGGTTGACTAAAAATAAAATTTACAAAAAGTGTACTACTAGGGGGAAAAATTTCTTATGTTGTGATTTCGACATGTAATAAACACGTATTGATTAATGTGCCACGAGCTAGTTGATCTAATATATAGATAGATATTACATAGATAGATATATATAGATTAACTGCTTGGTTCATTTATTTAGTGCAAGGAAAAAAAGAGTTATTCTAAATTGTCTTATTTTAAACTTTTCTATTGAGTATAACTATCATTCAGTTGACTAAGTAAAGTTGGCTAAATTGTTCCAACTTTATATTTGACTAACTTGGTTTAATTGTTCCAACTTTATATTTGTCTAACTTGGTTAAATTGTTCCAACTTTATATTTGACTAGCTTGGTTAAATTGTTCCAACTTTATATTTGACTAACTTGGTTAAATTGTTCCAACTTTATATTTGACTAATTTGGTTAAATTGTTCCAACTTTATAATTGACTAATTTGGTTGAATTGTTTAAACTTTACTCAGATTCTAATAGAGAGAAAAAGTGTACATAGTTTACTGTATTTTATTTCTTAGTTGGATTCGTGCTGCCATCGCCACAGTGTGTCTCAGATGACATCAGTAGGGCCTATGTAGCACGTCAAGCAGCTCACCTGTATGATACAGTACATCTTCTTCGGACTGAGGTTTTCTTTTTCAATTTATTTCTATTGTTTGATATTTTATTTGTCAAGCGAAATTGTATCTGTGATTATCAGTTGTGGTTTCTAACGACTAGTTTAGTATGACAGACCAACAGAGTACAGGTGACAATGTAGATAGATTAGATAAGATTAGATTCGATAGATAGATAGATAGATAGATAGATAGATAGATAGATAGATAGATAGATAGATAGATAGATAGATAGATAGATAGATAGATAGATAGATAGATAGATAGATAGATAGATAGATAGATAGATAGATAGATAGATAGATAGATAGATAGATAGATAGATAGATAGATAGATAGATAGATAGATAGATAGATAGGGGAGAGAGATATGTGATAGGGGACCTAAATAAATGTTTGATAACGTTGATAGAAAGAGGAAAATAAGCGAAAAAAAGAGTATGATTTCTTAAGTTTAGCACCGGTTCATTTAGGTTTAGCACGGGTTCATTTAAGAGCAGAGTTTCGACTATTATTGTTGTTGTAGTCTTGGGCTTTATTTTTTATATTTTATATAACGAAGTGGCTACGGTTACGCTCTAGACGGACTATTTTTTTTGGCTAGGAATAGGATTAGGGTTAGGGATAGGGTTAAGGTTAGGGATAGGGTTAAGGATAGGTTAGGGTAAGGGATATGAACAATATCTACATCTGGGCCCCGAAAAAAAAAATTCGGCAAAAAAATAGTCCGTCTAGAGCGCTACAGCGCATGCGCGTAGAGCGTAACCGTAGCCACTGCGTATTTATATAAACTTAACCAACCAAAGCTAGTTAATTTTTATATGTATATATATATATATATATATATATATATATATATATATATATATATATATATATATATATATAAAGTAAAGGTAAATATAAAACAACATTTTTTTAGTGTTTCTTTATCCTACTATTTCTATGTTAGCTTTAAAAACAAAAACAAATTTGTACTTTGACACTAAAAAGTATTTTTTTGAAAATATATGGGGAAAAAAATGAACTAAAAACCATTGTAAAAACTAAAGTTATATTTCCTTTATTGGATAAATAAAATTGTGGACGCCAGAAATCAATGCAAATTTTTTATCCATATTGCTTTTTTATTCAATATAACACTCTCTAGTAATGTTGGTCCCTCTTCTACTGACTTGCACAGGTCAGATTATCCCTTTATAATCTCATTCGTTCTACGCTATGACGTCACTGGTCAGCCCTCGCATGACCAGAGAAACATTTAGTGACAGAACTAAATCTACAAACGCATAATCGCAAACCTTTGTCTGGGACCACAATTTATTAGTTTCCCAACTGATATCTATCTACCTAGTAGGTCACACTACTAGGTCACACTAGTAGGTCTACCAGAAGGCTCTTCGCATGGGTCACATTGGATGATAGATTAACACCGATTGGGTGGAGCTCTACATCTGACTCTATCAAAATTATTGTCCGTTTCACGATAGTTGGGCATCTGAGCCACTACCGTACAACATATTGGCAGTAATATACAGCCGCGGTTCTTAACCTGATGAGTGCGAAGTATGTCCGTGGGGTTCCCCTCACACGTAAGTTCGCAAATAAATGTACCTCGTTGTATAAATGGATACTGGTTACCTTTCTAATGCGATATTTTGGGCACGTAGTTTGGTGATAAGTCACACAAACATCTGGCGACTTTCTTCAAAATCTCGCTTGTTTTTAACAAAAATTGGTTGTCGCTGCGTACTCGTGCATAATATTTCCCGTAACCATTGGGGTACGTATACCACCGGTAGATAAAATCGGATATACAGTGCCGATGACGACATCTGGGTCAAGATAGTTTGCGACTTCAGTCTTTGTCATACGATCAAAGTCTCTTAATCCGTATCAAAGTATCATTGTATTTTTTAATCTTTACAAAAACACATATGTAGTGCCAACAAAAAAAAATATGTTTTTCCCCAGTGATGTGTCTGATTTATTTTTATTAAAAATATATTATTTTACATATTAATATCAGATTTTTTTTTTTGTTGTTCTAGTTAAAGTTTAACACACATTTTGGAAAACAAATAAAGTGAAATGAAAATGCATCTATAATATACTAATTACTTGTATTTCTAGTACAGACATTGGACATCTAGACATAGATCAAGTTGTCGATTTACTGCCTCTGAACATGGACTTCCAAACGTCTCCAGTCTTAATGACACGGAAACTGTAATTGTCTAGATACTAAATAATCTTTAGTGCATATATGTATTGAAAGTATATAATCTTATGTGTATTTATATTTATATATAGTACAAAAATCGTATGTGTATAAACATGTACATACACTAAATATACTTTATAAGATGATGTCTATATATTTATATACACGAGATATACTAAATATTCTTATGTAAATATATGTATATATGCTAAATATACAAAATAATAACATGTGTATATATACTAAATTATATATATATATTTATATTATATATATACCATAATATATATATATGTATATATATGCGTGTGTGCGTGTGTGTGTATATAAAAAAGTTCACCCTCCAATCGACACAATTTTTAGAACATCAACATTTTCAAATATTTCGATAAAAGTTTCACGATTACAAATAAAAGTGGCATAAGAATAATACTGATAAGTGTTACAATGTACATTTCTATTGCGAATTAGTTAAAATAAATTTAATGTTCAATTTTTCAATGTAGTTGCTAAGTTGAAGTGAATCTTGCATCACTTTAATTGCACGCTCTGCAGATATTTGAACGCTGCGTTGGATCTGTTGACCAAAATGTCTTTAATGGCTTCAAAGCCTTTGGATGTTGCTTACAAGCTTCTGATAGATTTTCCAAATCAGTAGGATTGAAGCACTGGGCAGAGAACCAGATGTCAGACCATGCTGCCTTACCTCTTTGCCGATACTCCGGTATCAGAACGAATGATAGCAAACAATAAATTGCCCTTGAGTTCCATCTCGCATTACTGATGTTTGAAAGTGATCGAAAATTTACTTTTTGGAAGCTTCCTGTAATTTTGAAAATCCAGTAGCATGATATTAAATGATCAAGAAAGCATTGCCATCTCGCCAGCACTCTTGTTCTGATTTCTTTAAAGGTGCTCCAACATTATCAAGTGATGTTTTGAGTTGTTCATATTTTTCTCTTATTGTTTAAACAAACGAGTAGTCTTTTGGTGAAGTTGTTGATTTACCAAAATGATCATTTATGACATGTTTCAGTATTGTATCTAGAATGTGGTGTTGGCATCCGATGTATACAGCTTTTTCTAATCCAACATCTTGAAAGTGTTTATGTAACAGTGTGACGTGCACCAATTCTTCTTCCAGTATTTGCTGCAGTTGTGTCAGAGACAATCATTTTTATTGAAGGGTAGAGTTCATGTTCATTGGGCACAGTTGTTATTCCATGAATATTGTCTCCCCTTTTGCATTTGCCAGCTGAAGAACAGCGAGTCTGACCTCCTTTTTTTTCATTTTTTATAACAACAACCTCATATGCTTTATTTTGTATGGTATTTCCATCAAAGCTTAAGCACCAGTGTTCTTTTTTTAAGTTTTCCATGGAATTCCTTTTAATTTTTTTTCCTTCTTTTATTAGACTTTTGTAAACGTTGTAGCAGATATGCAAACTCCAGTTCCCGACAAGATTTCAGACATTTTGGGCCTTCCTTGTACTCAATTTTTCTGCAGTCACTAAACGCAATGCAGAAGCAGTTTTTTTAGTCTTTTAGACTTTAATGGTTTCCCATTATCTTCAATACTACTGGAACACTGTTCTTCGCTCACAAAATCTTCTTCACTCACAGGATCCTGTGTATCCAAATTCTGTAAGACACTTGATTCAACACTTTCTTCAGTAAAGCTTTCTGTGACGGACACTCCCTTTAAGGAGTTTATTTTTTCTTGGCTGAGTCTTTTGTGAATCATCTTCTGAAGTATAATAGCATTTACTTTTCCTTATGTTGAAATCTGAAGTGCATAGAACTCTCTGTCTTCTCGCTGTTACATTAAACATTGCTGTAAAATTATAGTTTCCAGGTCTCCGGTTATGTCTTTTAAACTTCTTAACAATATCGTCAGTTTTTCTCTCATCTGTTGATTTGCCTTGTTGTATTGGCAATGTCATTTTTTTCCATAACTGTTTTACTTCACCTATCTTTTCTGCTTTTTACATCAGAAGCTAATGTTTTATATTTGTTTATGATATTTAGTTCCATTGGAATTTTTCGCATTTAATCTAGATTGTCTTCTGTAAACAGTACTATGCTTTCGTGGTTTAATACCTATTCGGAAATGCATTAGATTTGAAGACCAAATTTTCTTGTTCTTCTGGGAAGCTGGAGCATTTTTTTTTTAAATAAATGCCCTGCAACAATCCGGAAACGACACAAATACTAATCATGCGTATAATAGTTACCCACTAAAATGCAAAACGTGCATGGAACCGTGGAACAACAAAGAACAAAATTACAGTTAAAATACTAAATTCGAGTGTGACATACGATTTACTGGGCGTGTGGAGGGTAACCTTTTTTAACAGTTGATGGTTGTTATTGATATTTTTTGTTTAGATATAATAAATATCCACTAGTGACAGCATGAGGAATAAAAAATAAATAAAAAAAATTTAGTCATATTCCTAATATATAAATATATACATAGTTTTCATTATAAAGAATTGAATATTTCAGTCAACAGAACCTAATTACAGGTTATGTGTAGAATTTTAAAAAAAATTATGGTATAGCGGCCTACATGGTGAAGTTTTATTGGTAAATAACCTTGAAACTGTTTATGAAACAAAACAATATGATTTTCAAGACAAAAAAATGAACATATAAAATTTTCTAATCCACAATCGTTTAACAATCAAATGATCCTATTAAAGCCACAATCGTTTAACAATCAAATGATCCTATTAAAGACACAATCGTTTAACAATCAAATGATCCTAGTAAAGCCACAATCGTTTAACAATCAAATGATCCTATTAAAGCCACAATCGTTTAACAATCAAATGATCCTAGTAAAGCCACAATCGTTTAACAATCAAATGATCCTATTAAAGCCACAATCGTTTAACAATCAAATGATCATATAAAAGCTTCAAGCCAAAGGTTAGAAAAAAAATGATCTAGTTAATTGATAAATTAATCATTTAAAAAATATCAAAGATGTTTATTATTAGTTTCTAATGTACTTTCCTGTTTACGAAATTTCATCTTGCGTACTATATAATATGTTTCAGGGAATCCTCTTGACCTCTTGGAGAAATCTCACAATAGCTCGTTACATCCTGGAGCAAAATAAAGACAATCATACTGTTTATTACAATGCCACAATCCAACTAAACGACATTTATAACCAACTACTGCAGCTGCTGGTACCACTCAGGTGTTTGATCCATCAACAGGTCGATAACTGCCCAATCAACTACCAAGCAGTAACACCTAACAACCAATCATGCATGAGATATTACATCAGCACCATGTTAGACGTTTTATTGATCTGTTTACAATCATTGAGTTCTTTGTAATGTACATTTTTGTTTTTATGTTTTTATCTAAATGTTCATATTTAGCTATTTCGAAGGTTGTAAATGTTGTTACCAGAAGAAAACGTCAATGTTGATTAAACATTACCCCAAACACTTTTGTTTGTTGTGAAAGGTGTGTACTAATTCTAAATACTCTGGTTCCTTCTCCTTAAACTCACATTGTGATCAACAATAGTTATACTCAAACTCACATTGAGATTAACAATAGTTATACTCAAACTCACATTGAGATCAACAATAGTTATACTCAAACTAACATTGAGATCAACAATAGTTATACTCAAACTCACATTGAGATCAACAATAGTTATACTCAAACTCACATTGAGATCAACAGTAGTTATACTAAAACTCACATTGAGATTAACAATAGTTATACTCAAACTCACATTGAGATCAACAATAGTTATACTCAAACTAACATTGAGATCAACAATAGTTATACTCAAACTCACATTGAGATCAACAATAGTTATACTCAAACTCACATTGAGATCAACAATAGTTATACTCAAACTCACATTGAGATTAACAATAGTTATACTCAAACTCACATTGAGATTAACAATAGTTATACTAAAACTCACATTGAGATTAACAATAGTTAACTCAAACTCACATTGAGATCAACAAAAGTTATACTCAAACTCACATTGAGATCAACAATAGTTATACTCAAACTCACATTGAGATTAACAATAGTTATACTCAAACTCACATTGAGATCAACAATAGTTATACTCAAACTCACATTGAGATCAACAATAGTTATACTCAAACTCACATTGAGATCAACAATAGTTATACTCAAATTCACATTGATTTTAACAATAGTTATACTCAAACTCACATTGAGATCAACAATAGTTATACTCAAACTCACATTGAGATCAACAATAGTTATACTCAAACTCACATTGAGATCAACAATAGTTATACTCAAACTCACATTGAGATCAACAATAGTTATACTCAAACTCACATTGAGATCAACAATAGTTATACTCAAACTCACATTGAGATTAACAATAGTTATACTCAAACTCACATTGAGATTAACAATAGTTATACTCAAACTCACATTGAGATTAACAATAGTTATACTCAATCTCACATTGAGATTAACAATAGTTATACTAAAACTCACATTGAGATTAACAATAGTTATACTAAAACTCACATTGAGATTAACAATAGTTAACTCAAACTCACATTGAGATCAACAAAAGTTATACTCAAATTCACATTGAGATCAACAATAGTTATACTCAAACTCACATTGAGATCAACAATAGTTATACTCAAACTCACATTGAGATCAACAATAGTTATACTCAAACTCACATTGAGATCAACAATAGTTATACTCAAACTCACATTGAGATCAACAATAGTTATACTCAAACTCACATTGAGATCAACAATAGTTATACTCAAACTCACATTGAGATCAACAATAGTTATACTCAAACTCACATTGAGATCAACAATAGTTATACTCAAACTCACATTGAGATCAACAATAGTTATACTCAAACTCACATTGAGATCAACAATAGTTATACTCAAACTCACATTGAGATCAACAATAGTTATACTCAAACTCACATTGAGATCAACAATAGTTATACTCAAACTCACATTGAGATCAACAATAGTTATACTCAAACTCACATTGAGATTAACAATAGTTATACTCAAACTCACATTGAGATCAACAATAGTTATACTCAAACTCACATTGAGATCAACAATAGTTATACTCAAACTCACATTGAGATTAACAATAGTTATACTCAAACTCACATTGAGATTAACAATAGTTATACTCAAACTCACATTGAGATCAACAATAGTAATACTCAAACTCACATTGAGATCAACAATAATTATACTCAAACTCACATTGAGATCAATAAAAGTTTGTATTAAACAGTCATGAATGATACGTATTCATTTGACAAGACAATTGATTACAACAAAGAACAATAACGCATTACATTTATGACAGCTGCTGTGACATACAGAGCCGTTCTCACAAGGAAGGGACATTTATAGAGACCCTGTAGGCCCCTTTGTGGCCCTGATAGCATCTGATTTAATAAGAATTATTTCTTGAATGGGGCCCATTTGGTAATAAAGGAAGGTGTCTATCCTTAAGAAAGACTTTAATTTAAAACATTTTTCATCTCAGAGGCTTATATCCTTACAGATATTTTAAATTATCTATATATTATCTGCAAACTGATGTTAACATTTCACAGCCAATGTATTTTACACTACTAGGAAACATAAATAACAGAAACGTATTCTTGGGGATATGTATTTTTATATTTTTTTTTAAAGTTAAAAAAAATATATTTACATAAGTCAAGGTTTCAAAACAGTTGCAAGTTGTTATTTTTTCCGGCTGATGTTCTCTGGAAACCTGAAAAAATAAAAACGTCAGTTCCATTTATTTTATTTCACTCTAAGTGACGGTGAAATGAACGCACCGAGTTTGGCAGCTAGCGTCAACAATCATTTATCCTCACTGCAGTGAACATCTTCCAGCTTATTAACAGTGAGCACTTTTTTCTTGTCTTTAATTTTTTTTTTTTTAAACTCCGAGAGATTCACGGGAACAATAATCAGTTACATATGCCAGTGCACTTAGTTTTTTTTTTTTGGAACTTGAGCCTGCTCTGGTTACGTCAAAATATATTTCTTAAGCTGAGTTGGTTGCAAGTCATAGCCCTCACTTATGAAGGTCACATTTTCTAACACACGTGTTCTTGACACATGTGCTGTGCTAGTTATGTTTCACGGGAAAAGTTCTACTGGATACATTTCATATCAAACATGTTCTGTCAGTAACATTTAAAAAATAAAAATGTAGGTTACATTTCACACGTTTTGTTTTGTTGGATATAATTTAAACTCGTATGCTATTTTGGTTACATTATATAACAAACGCTCCGTTCGTTTTAAGTATAAAGTATTACTAAAATAGATCGCATAAACCTAGTAAACCTGACTGTTAAAAGCCAAGTTCACATATCGGAATGGCAGAAGTGAAAATGACGTCTGCCAACTCAATAGTCTCATGCTACGCCGCCAATAGAAATTCTTGGCACATTTTAAAGTAGGTACACGAACCCGTATACAGAAGTCATTCACGCACGCATTATGTACAATTTAATATTGATAACTGCTACAGCACTATAAAAGTATTAATAAAGAGTATTATAATTTCAAATGACTTTAAAGTTGTGATAAATTTATTGATTTAAAGAGAGACACTCAGAATAAGATGTCTTATGTTCTTTGGAGCAGCCCACATGTTCTCTGGTGCAGCCCACTTCTTCTGTGGAGCAGCCCACATGTTCTCTGGTGCAGCCCACATTTTCTATGGTGAATACCGCGTGTTCTGTGGTGCAGCCTGAATTCTCTTAGCTGTACGCGTGTGCGCGCACACAATTCACATTCATCACAACATCTTTGCTTAGTAGGCTTACGATATTTTGTGCACAGAAAATGTATTTACTTTCCAAAGTTTTGCTCTCAAACTGATCACTATAATGTCTTTTAATATGAATTATCTTCTCCAAATGCTACAGGTTCTATCAAAAGCACGTTCTATGTAAACAAAACGAATCACCTCTCTTTAAATTTTACGCTATCAATATACATTATATATATATATATATATATATATTTATATATATATATATATATATACACATATATACACGCATACAGAGAGAGGGTGAGAGACAGAAATAGAGAAATGTGTGCTACAGATGTAAACTAGCCTCTAAAGACTTATAAATACAAAATGTATGATGTACTCATAACAGACACAAAAACACAAAAACTCACTTCATTAGATCTCACAAAAATCAATACTCAACTAATTTATAATAATTTTTTTTTTGGCCTCAACCGAGTTATAGTTTTTCATTAAGCTTTTGAGTTGAACAGTAGAAAAATGTGGGGACTCTGTAGAACGATCGACTGAACACCTGAGGGGCCTTTGGATCGAGCCTTAGTGAGAACGTCTTTATATCTATGGTGAGAACCTTGGGATTTTGTCAGATCCTGGTGAAAGTACCCAAGTCCACCCAGCTGTTAATGAGGCGAATGGGCATTGTGCTAACCACACAATCCCTTATTCCGAGGTTACTGAAACAGATGAATTCTACATTTCATCCGCCCCGATGAGCCCTTATGGGCTTAAGGGAACTTTACTTACCATAAAAATATGATTAAATATCGATAGGTGTAAAAAAAAGTTTGTATATTGACACTGACCTATAAAAGTATGCCTTTGCAGATATTTTAATGAACATATGTTAATTGTTCTATTGTATTAAATTACATTATCTTAAGGCAATCAGTCTTTTAAAAAATAATAAAATAATGGCTTTATCATTGTCTGATAAAGAAACGAAAATATTATTCCTTTTGTTTTATTTCATTAAAAGGTAAGAGCTAAAGTTAATAGAAATTTCACAAAATAAATGCAAACGTGGAATGACACAGTCATAAATATGACGCTGGAATAAATAGTGAGATATCAAAATATTAATAACATGTGGAAATAGTAAATAACAGTATATGTTATAATAATGTGTATAATATATGTATCAACAAATGGAAATCTAACATAATTTTTTATATTCAAAAACGTGCATGCTACAAGTAAAATGAGTTAATATATAACAACAATAAATAACGATAATATCTAACAATAATATACAACAATAAGTAACGATAAATAGAAAATTGCATATTTATCAATATAATCAAATAATAGTGTCTTTGAAAAACAAACAAAAGTAGATATGTGTTCACACAAAAAAAAATAAAACTATGCAAACAGGAGTATTCATTGTGAGCTACAATATCTTCATGACTGGAAAATATTTAATGAATGATAGCTACCACGTTATGAAAAAAGTTATTTTGTAAAAAATTGATTCTTTATTTATAATCAGTAAAATATTATTACATCAATAGTTCAAATGGCTAATGACAAGTTACCTTGAAAAAGATAAATTGATACAATTGATAGCTATGTAAGTGAAGGGGTTTGAAAATGGGTGAACATAAAGAGACGTGTTTAAAGAATCCATGAGAGAAATAAATGCAAGAAGTGAATTTTTTTTTTTAACTGTATACATGACACATGAGTTTTGTAACATTACCAAATTACTTTGTTAATAATACTGTAACATCTTCTAAAGACTATTATTTTCAATATATTATTATTTAAATGTTTTCAACAGATGTGTTATTGTAGTTATCCCGTTCATACGACATTTACAAACTGATGTTAATAAATTAATGTTTTTAAGGAATACTAAATTTAATAAATAAGTTTATAAAAAAAATTATATTATCCATCACTATTGTCAAGTCAGCAAAGCTGACTGAAAAAATCGACAAACGGGCAAGACTAACTAAAGTATTCACTAATGCAACTAGTAGTGGAGGATTATAAAAGCGAATTTGTGTAAGAAATACAAATCGTTCAAGTTTAGTAAATGTCCAAGACTTCGGCGTACAATCTAAGTCTCATGTTCTGTATGAAGTCCACGCATATTTAAATCAGTAACTGAAAGTAAAGGAACCGTGGGGAGTGTGTTAGTCCCATAACTACTTCCTCCGTGGTGCCTCCATTACCATTGCACTATCACGTGTGATGGTAATGAAACAATGAAGTAAGCGATGAATGCCCCTGTAATAGGGACTTGAAGTAAAGAACATTCCTCAACCGCCCCAGGTTGTTTACTAATCCGATGCTGCGAGATTATCCAAAGCAACTCTGGGTCACCATAAACCGGCTTAACAAAAACTGTTCTCAAACTAACTCTTGAAAAAAAAGCGATTAATAGGTCCGAAAATATTGGCAAACTTGATTTTCAAAACAAAAATGTTAAAAACTTAGTTAGAAAAGGTACAATGTTTTACAACCCAAAATTATAATTAAAAAAAAAACATGTACTCACAACCAGGCAGGAAGTAAATAATTCCTAAGCTACAAAATAGTTCCTAAGTTGACTAATAGCAATGAAAATATTGGCAAACTTGATTTTCAAAACAAAAATGTTAAAAACTTAATTAGAAAAGGTACAATGTTTTACAACCCAAAATTATAATTAAAAAAAAACATGTACTCACAACCAGGCAGGAAGTAAATAATTCCTAAGCTACAAAATAGTTCCTAAGTTGACTAAAAGCAATGAAAATATTGGCAAACTTGATTTTCAAAACGAAAATGTTAAAAACTTAATTAGAAAAGGTACAATGTTTTACAACCCAAAATTATAATTTAAAAAAAAACATGTACTCACAACCAGGCAGGAAGTAAATAATTCCTAAGCTACAAAATAGTTCCAAAGTTGACTAATAGCAATGAATTCCATAATCCTAAAACAATTAACATGAGGATGAAAAATTTGTATCTATCAATTCAACGGAAGTGTAATTAACTCTGAAAGTTTCCAAAGTCTGGGTCAAGATTTCAATAGCTGCCATGACAAAAGCTCGTTTGATTAAACCTGGTTGCCCGTTCAGTGACAGCCATCTCTTAGTGTAGTCTTGGGCGATGTAGCGTTCAATGCCCTCACTACTCAGTGACTGTTGGACGAGACATTTCAGAGCATGAACGGCTTGGCCCAGTATATTCTTGATTTGATTTAGGTAAGTTTTAACTGCGTCTCCATTGTCATCGTCCCACTCCTGAGATCCGATGAAGTTGGCAAAGATGGACAGTTGGATCATCACGTGAACTCTTGAATCCTATAACAATAGAAAGAGCATAATTTCATTTGCAGTTGAAAAAAAGCTGAGTTAACATTGATGTATATTATTATTGTTGTTGGTTGATTTTGTAACCCAATTGTATTGGCTGTTCACAGTCTGTGAGTATTTCAAAGAAATAATTTCCACAATAGTCTTTCGTCCCTCAAATCCCAACACAACTCCGTATGATAGACTCTCTTCATCCTACCCCATCCCTTCCTGCAATAACTTCATCAGTGGACAGGAAATCTAAAGGACCCTGCACTAGGAAGCCGGACGCGGGTGTGAGTTTTGAGATCATAATATGAAATCACACCTCTGGTTCAGCGATCGACAACAAAGCACCCTGTTGACCCAGAGGAGGAAAACCTGTGGGGAAATTTGATGTCGGGACGTTACTCCATCCCCTCCCCCTTTACACTCATCCTTCTAATCTCTAATGTAATGGACAATAGTTCAGGAATGATTGACAGCAAGTAAAATCGCGGACGTGTGAATGGTCAGTGAAGTCACCTGTGAGAGTCTAGAAGCTTGGGGGGGGGGGGGAGAAAGGTGACAGCGAATTGGACCTTTGAACTCGGAATGAGTAAGTCGCACTCCATGGAGAAAAAGAGAGAGGAGAGAGGAGAAAGAGAGAGAGAAGGTTTGTACCGCTCATATACTATATATAGTATGTCTATGGTACCACCATGATATATCATCATTCCCTTTTCAAGATTGGCGTGTTTGCAAATAAACTTTGTGCTGTAGCTTATTCTGGTTTGACGTTGATTTTCACTTAACGATTATGTGGAAACTTTTGTGGCTGGGTAAATAAATATACAGGCTGACAATTAGTGGATCATGCTCCAAGATTTTACCTCTGGGATTATCAGACAATTCCAAGACATTGACTCTTATTCATAATGTATAAACATACATACTTGTAGATTGTGATCGAAGGGGTTCTTTTTTTTTTAAATGCAATTGATTGAAAATTATTTTTTAAAAGTTTTGGTAAACATTTGTATCATAATACCCAGGCTTGTCCATGGGAATGGGATTCAGGTGGGAACCCCATGGGATGGGACGGGGTGGTAATCACACATTTGTATTTGCCATGTCCCATGGGACAAGGCATGGGACAGAGTAGCCGCGTCATAGCGACTTGATGCGCACCTGAGCTAACCCAAATTTGTTAATTTTTAAAGCTTTTAATCCTTCTTTTTTATTTAAATATGTATTGCGTAATCTGTTCTTTATCTTGTGGTGGGACACCGGATAGCAGATAATAAATAAATATATAAATACACATAACCTTTTGTTATAAAAAAATTGTTCGTTTGCATTTTGGTGCGTCACGCCCAAAGATGTGGTATAAACAACTAGATGGAGCGCAAGCTATTAACACCAATAGTACGACCTGATTTTAAGAGAAGGGCGGAGATTACATATAAATTTGCCAAGCGCAGCTGAAGCAATACGCATTTACGCATAATTTGTTTACCGCTTGCGTGTAGCGGAGGCACAGACTGTCAGCCATTGTTGTAGTTGACGATTGGTGTCGTTGGCGATTTCATGGGATTTCTTGGGAATCCCATAGGATGGACAGACATAAATTACCATGGGATGGGATGGGATAGGATGGGACAGAAAAATCTGTCCCGTGGACAAGCCTGATAATACCAAGGTGTAAATGACATCAATTATTCTAATCATAACGCAGTCTAGTATACAAAAGTGTATCAAGGAAAGACAACCTACCAGTTCCAAAGACAGTTCACAGTGACGCACTGGAGTTATCGTTATATGATTTTTCGTCATCAGAGTAAATACACTGGATCGAAGCTGAAAGATTTTACAGTATTTTAACATATTTATATTAGATGATCATTTCTTTAAAATATATATATTCAGGTTTCCATATTCGAAAGAGTTATCCAACATTTTTTATTGACTTAGTAAAAAAAAAGTTCGCATTGTTAAGTATTTCACCCAAGAAAAAAAAATTAGTTTTACCGAACAATTTACTCAACCATCACTTTTTCTGATGGACTTAAACTAAGTTTGAATGTTTTTAAAAAAAATTAACGTGGCGAAAAAATTCTCAGTCATAAATTAATTCATTTTTTGTTCTTCTGATAAAGCTAGTTAGAAAATTTAGATTTGACTTACATTAGTTGAAATACTTTTGCTGAGATTAAACATCTGACTTAGAGAATGCATTAGAGTTCTCAAATAAAGCTCATTATCTTTACATATTGAGTTGGCCGCTGTGATAGTTTCCAAGGTGCTTTTGGAGGGATTGGTCACTGGCCTAGATGGATCACTACCGAAATCATTGATTATATCGCTGGCGGAAGTCTTCCTCTTGATGGGCGTAGCATCAACAGAAACTGTAAAGAATCACGATGCTATAGAACCGTACACAATAACAGTGCCGTAGCTAATTGTTGTGGCGCCCTGTGCAAATTAAATTATTTCGCGCCCTCCTCTCAATCTGAAAAGTGCATAAACATTTAACAGCTCCCCTTAATAGTTTGGCGCCCTGTGTGGCCGTAAAACCCACAGTACCCTTCCTACGCCACAGTACAATACTGTATCACAGAAAAGTTTTAGGTTGAATACATTCCGCTAGCTGCTCAAATAAACTATCGGTCTGACTTTCAGTTTGTTATTCCGACAAATGATTGCAAAGAAACCACGCAATGATTTATTGTGGCGGGTTGGTTGTGTGCTCGACTGACATTGTACACGCCGTGAATTATGACCCTACAAGATAACTCTACAATTTTGGCAACTGCCTTGGACTTGACTCCCGCAATGTCCCCTGCCATGACCAAGTTTTGTAAGATATGATGCTATCAGCACCCCCTCAATACTTACTGTTTGCCTAAAGTTCCCAAACATTTCAGAAAATATATGTCGTATTGTATTTGTTTTTTTTCATATCAGTTATGCTGTTGGTCAGGATGAAGATGTAGAGAGAGTGATATTGGTCAAGATGAAAATGTAGAGAGAGTGATATTGGTCAAGATGAAGATGGAAAGAAATTGTTATTGGTCAAGATGAAGATGTAAATAGAGTGTTATGTTTAAAGTGAATGATCTAGATTCTTAGCTTAGTATTGTCTTTACGTGTAACAACGTTAAATATTCTTTTATAGAGAAGAAAAGCTCCATAGTAAAACATGTATTACGTTTACTATCTACTAACCTGAAATAGAACAAACTAAGCAAAATAAGAAAGTTCTATGCTTGTTGTACATTGTTATTGTTAAAAGATGTTCACTTTATTTTATCATATAAGATAATACTAAAGTGAGTAGTGTTACAAGTAAACTATTGAATGTTAGGAGCTGTTGAGTATGTAAACAACAGTCCTTGTAGTGCCTTATATATTCTTATACTCAACTAGAAGTTGAACTATTTCTGCATCTCAATTTTCCCGCTTTCATTGTTCGTTTCGCTGGTATTAAACATGTTGCAATTTTTTTAAAGTAAAGAGTGAAGATGCAAAAATTAAGAGACATACGGGAGGAACTTAGTGGTAGAAAGAGGGCAGGCTGATCTTTACATGTTTATTTCGGTTTCCTGGTGCAATTGATAAATAAATAAAAAAAAACTAACCCCCTTTCATACTCAGCTAATAAAGAAAGCGATCAATAAACATATCAGCCAATGAAATTGCAAGGTGATGTTGCATCCATTGCTGGGAAACCCCTCATTGATTGGTCTAAATATATATCGGAGCCTGTATTATTGTTGTTGTTTTACGATCATGTTCTCCCATAATATCATTTTTTGTTCGCTTTAGTCGTGCATGTTGTACCCAATCTTCTCAAACCGGTGCAACGTGTAACCCAAACTACAGAAGAGGTCGGCAGCCTGGGGTCCGTGAGAAAAATTTGGCTTTCCTAAGAAAAATTTGGAAATGTTGGCAATATCTTCATGTTATTAAAAGTTATTTAAACAATAACAAATTAAAATATTTGAAATAAAATAATAATGTTTCCTTGCATATACAGGTTGTTTCACAAACTGTACCTGAGACAGGGATACTGTGAAATATAACAAACCTGACGATGACTCTGGGTGTTAAACAGTTAAAGTTGAACTGTATTTATTTTCACTTGTTTTGGAAAAAATCCTCAGATAAACGAAGAATTATTTGGCTGTACATGTAATGCGCTAGTAAAGAGGTTTTGGAAGAACGGGCTGCCCAGAAACTTCAAGAACTGCATACGTCATATGAAGAATTAAAGACCAGGCTGAACGTTTTGAAAATGAATCAAAGTCAGAATCAATCACCTTTTTATTCGATTCAACGTGCAATCATTCATCCCTCTTTTTTGCATAATGGTTGAATGTGCAGGAGTGTTAAAAGAAATATGTATTCGCCCATTTTGGTTGGTAGAAATTGTGACCAATTGTGTCAATGGAGACGTAGTTTACATACAAACACATTTTAATGAAAGTAATATTCATCTTTCTGAAATAGGGTTATTTCACGGCTCTTTATCATCTATAACAAAGAGAAGTATATCTCGGTTTGAAATTAGAAATGTGTCACTGTCATGCCGTGACGGTGTTGGAGCCCAAATTCCATGAAAGTATTAACTTGGGTTTCTCTTCCGGCCTTATTTTAGCTCATTGATCACTTCCCTGGCCATTCTCCCGGGAGAGTAAACTCAAAATTGTACTCTGTTTAATTAAAAGAATGTATTTCCTAGTTGTTTCATTTCTTTCACAACTGTAATCATCCTTTTACAGCAAGGGCTTTTAATTATTAAATCATCTTTACCGATATATTGCAAGTCATGAACAACAACACTTTATTCATTGGCAGTTAAGATTGATGTAATGGTTGCTTTGATGACGTTTTCATAGCATTTCTGGTTGAAAAGTTAACTACTGCATTTCTGGTTGAAAAGTTAACTACTGCATTTCTGGTTGAAAAGTTAACTACTGCATTTCTGGTTGAAAAGTTAACTACTGCATTTCTCGTTGAAAAGTTAACCCAAATTAATAGTTAAATATTACAAAAATAAAGGTTTCATTTTATTAAATTAATTTTTCATTGCAGACTGACTAAAAATGAATTACACCGTGGATAGATAAATCGTTTATATTTGTTTGAAGGGGGTGGATTTTAGATTTTTGTCAAGTAGATCTGTTGTATCTAAGTCATACAATCCTAATTTGAACGCACCATTTACAGTATTTAAGATAACGCATGCATTGAAATAACTACAGAAGTTCACATTCATATTAAGACATATAATTAACAGAGCGCGTGTTATAAAATTTAACCCAACAGAACATATGTGTTCCATTAACAGAGAAAAACTACAAGCAAATGTTTTGCTAGGCGGTCAATAGCATCTATTGGACAGCTAAACCGGCCAATGTTCACGTTATCTCTTTCACGTGATTATTTCCCAATCATCACTTCGACATAGGCCGGTCGCACCCAGTCATTTTTTTTCAGGCTCCCACAAATTTGACGGCTCCGGTTCCGGCTCCCTATTAAGATAGTATCACACGAGACAAAAATGTTTGTAATTGCGCCACGCATGCATGCCGCTGATAAAAAGTTATGCAAATTTTGCCGCGTTCACCCACATAGTCAGGAACTTGAAAAAATATACGCATTGTCGGTTTTGCTAAAAACAAACCATTTCAGTGCTTCCAGAATCATATCATTATTTTCGACCGAGGTTTCACTAGTCGCCATTTTCATAAGTAATAAAAAGTTATTTCAATGATCAAATTAGCAAATAGTAAAATGATACATTATTTAAAATATTTTAAAGACTTCAGTATTTATATTTATTATTTATAAATTCGAAGTGACTATTCGGACCCGGGAATCAATAAACTCCGATTTTATTTCGGACCCCGTCCCAATAAAGTCTGATTGTTATTCGGACCCGTGGCAAATATGCACTTAGCTTAGCTATATATAAACTTTATTATAGTTTTTTGTTTATTTTTTGATAATTGTTTGAATTGTATGATAATAGCCACAGCCTTATAAATTTATCTGCTCTATTTCAGCTATTCTGTTTATAATAAAATTGTTAAATGCAGAAAGCGACCATTTTGTTTTTAGTCTATTACAAATTCGCGGTCAAATAATATACGATGTGACGCGTTCTATTTGTCGTCGTAGTAAGAATTTTTTTAAATGATTGATACAACTATTCTATGAAATAAAACTGTTTTAACTTTATATATAACAAAATAACATGTCATTAAAAAAATTTCGTAGGGTAAACAAGATTTAAAACGAACACAAAACGATTCCCCATTAAAGATTTCTTGTGGTGGTGTGCGTGCACGCTATCATTTTAATGCTGTTACTGTTGTGGCGTTCGAAAAACATGACAACATTTCAAATTGTAGGAGGCAAGCAATAAAAAAAATTTGCAATTTTAAAGCTAAAACAAAAAATTCTGCTGTAAACAAAAAAAACATTTGGGAGCCGTGAAGCCGCCAGATTTTTTCGGCTGCAGCTCCAGCAAAAAGTAGCGGCTCCACGGCTCCTCGGCTCCGGCTCCGGCTCGGCTCCGCAAGCCTGCTTTTGATTGTGTGTTTTTGATAATGTGTTTTTTATTGTGTGCAGATAAGTGGCTTGTAAATACTTATCATGGTATAAAAGCATTACAAAGGTTTGATTTTATACAATTCACAGTTTAATTGAAGTACTGTGTTGTAAGTATTGCTTACATTATCCGTGGATTGAGTACACTGATCATTACAAAGGTTGGTGTTATTGCATTTACATAAAACATTACGGATAAACATTCCTGTGTGCAATGGTTGGTTCATATTTTAATTGAACTGCAATGTTAAACAACAAATATGATTACAATTGGGTGATGCCTACCACCAATCACCACTTCTGTATACTTTAAGTAGTTGAATTTATAAAAAATGTATATGTTTTGTAAAAAAAAAACATCCGGCGGTTTACATCCGTTAATAAGTATTTTAGAAAGAAAATCGCATACTCCTAGTCCATGTAAAGAGTTATCTTTGAATATACTTTTTTTTAATATTGTCTGCATCAATACGTGTATTACACTGGGCTGCATCAATACGTGTATCACACTGGGCTGCCTCAATACGTGTATTACACTGGGCTGCATCAATACGTGTATCACACTGGGCTGCATCAATACGTGTATTACACTGGGCTGCCTCAATACGTGTATTACACTGGGCTGCCTCAATACGTGTATTACACTGGGCTGCCTCAATACGTGTATTACACTGGGCTGCCTCAATACGTGTATTACACTGGGCTGCATCAGTAAAAAAAAATTTGGAGATGATTCTGTTTCTAATTATAAATTGAGGCTATTAAAATTTTTGGGCTGATGTCCACAAAAACCAAATTGTCATGGTTACTCCAGTAAATGTAAATCATGGGATGTCAGTATACACATTGAGTGAATAGATATTCTCTGCTCTAAAGAACATTGCTAATTTATTTAAATAATACATGTCATTCTAATTCATAAAGACTAAAACGAAAATCAACTAAATGTCATTGTTTTTAAATAATTTATTATTAAGCAGTGAAATATTTTTTGGTTTTTAAAACAAATGTGAATCAACATCAAATATAAAATGACTGGTAATGTTAACAAAATGGTATTGCATTATAATGGGGGGGGGGGATTCATTGTTTTATAAAAAGGTCACTTTTTTTCTAAATAAAACCTCTTTATGTAAAGGCACAGTACAATTTCATTCATTTAATTTTTTTTTTGTCATTTGCTGTTAAAAATAAAAACAAGAATGGTAAGTCCTTAATTTTGTTACATGTTGGTTAGAGATTATGGGCCAATCATTTATTGTGTATCGCCTTGAATGGAACAGGGGGGGAGGGGCAATTGTTACATTACGCAATGATAAATAATGGTAATAAATATAAAGCGTGAAGTAGTAAGTGAATGGCCCCCTTAACTTTTATTGTTTGGAACTGTTTTAGCATATGATATTAATTAAAGATTGATTTAACGAGAAAAAATCATTAATTAAATGCATCATTTTAATGTCAAAATGGTATAAATGTCACACAATAAATAAATATATCACTGGAATGTCACAATGTGGTGAATATCACAAAATATATAATTTAATCACTGGAATTTCACTTTGCATGTCATAACAAGGAACAGGGTTAAAAAAAACTGTACAATATGTGTGTAAAAAAATAAATATGTCTTTTTACATGCTAAAAGAAAAAAACAAATGCAATAATTAATATCAAAGTATGAATAAACAACATCTCAAAATAGTAAATTATAAAGATATAAAACATTTATTGGAAAAATACATATTTATCAATGTAATCAGTAAATGGAATGTTCAAGATTAACTATTAGAAATGCATGTTTGTTCAAAATAGATGTTTAAAAAAGTGAAACAACATTAATTTAAATTGCTCATTATGAGCTACAATATCTCACTGACAGGGTAAATGCTAACAGTGTAATAGTTTCGACTCAATGCAATATGTGAAATCAAAGATATGTTTTTAATTAGTAAAACTTGATGACAACAATATCTTTTAATGACTCATATAGAAATTGGCAACATAGCAGACAATACACCTAGAAGTTGGCAATATAGCAGATAATACATGTAGAAGTTGGCAACATAGCAGACAATGCACATGTAGAAGCTGGAAACATTGCAGACATTACATGTAGAAGAGGGCGATGCAACAGATAATACATATGGCAGTTGGCAACATAGCAGACAAAACATGTACATTAAAATGTTAAAGTAATTATCATTTTGATAAAATCAAAGAGAATCAATCCAATAACACACACAGAGAACGCTTAACTTCACACAGAGAAGTAAACAGTGTGCAAAGTTATTTGTCATGAATATCACAAAATATACAAAACTGTACAATATGTGTATAAAAATAATAAATATGTCTTTTTACATGCTAAAAAAAAAAAAAAATGCAATAATTAATATCAAAGTATAAATAAACATATAGAAGCTGGAAACATAGCAGACAATACAGTCATGTAGAAGTTGGCAACATAGCAGACAATACATGTAGAAGTTGGCAACATAGCAGACAATACATGTAGAAGTTGGCAACATAGCAGACAATACATGTAGAAGTTGGCAACATAGCAGACAATACATGTAGAAGTTGGCAACATAGCAGACAATACATGTAGAAGTTGGCAACATAGCAGACAATGCATGTAGAGGAAGGCATACAGCAATATATGGCATATAGATAAGGCAATATACATATACATGATGTTAACCTTATGTCAAGAAAAGACAACCTGCCAGTTCTGAAGACAGCTCACTGTCAAATCAGTTCGGAAAGTTAATTGAATACGATGGATAAAAGAATGTTTATATTACTACTTTAGGGATGATAATGTTAAGCCATTGGTTTCAAAATATATTGATAATAGTCATTAATTGTGAAGGAACAGTAACAAGTCAACATATAAATAATTAATAACAATAACAAAGGAATACTTTAAAGGAAATACACAATTAAAAAATATGTGAAATACAAAATATCAATCATCGTAATTTGATTTAGTCGTGCGGGAGAAAATGACTAGAATAAATAGAAGTCCTATGATGATCCATTAGTAACACATTCCAATATAATTATTCCCAAACTTGACTAGGTAGAAGTTAATCATTCTGAATATCTATAACGTCAACAAACTTGACTAGAGGAGAAGTTAATCATTCTGAATATCTATAACATCAACAAACTTGACTAGAGAAATTAATCATTCTGAATATCTATAACATCAACAAACTTGACTAGAGAAGTTAATCATTCTGAATATCTATAACATCAACAAACTTGACTAGAGGAGAAGTTAATCATTCTGAATATCTATAACGTCAACAAACTTGACTAGAGGAGAAGTTAATCATTCTGAATATCTATAACGTCAACAAACTTGACTAGAGAAGTTAATCATTCTGAATATCTATAACATCAACAAACTTGACTAGAGGAGAAGGCTGTCTGTGCACTTCAAGAGCAAATAAACTAAAAACAAATAAAATGGAACTTCCAAGTTTTACAAAACATTCACAACCTTCACCAAAAAGTGAATTGTTCCTAAGCTCAACAAAGTTGTCTAAATTGTCTTAAAGTAAATTGTTTTACAAGTTCTAGAACAATCAATTGCATGACTTCAAGAATTCACTGTTTATTATTGAGACAGAAGAATCGGTGATACTGAAAGTTTCCAAAGTCTGGGTCAATATTTCCATTTCTGCCATGACAAAAGCTCGTTTGATTGAACCTGGTTGCCCGTTCAGTGACAGCCATCTCTTAGTGTAGTCTTGGGCGATGTAGCGCTCAATGCCCTCACTACTCAGTGACTGTTGGACGAGACGTTTCAGAACACAAACAGATTGGTACAGTTTATTCTTGATTTGACTTAGATCAAATTTAACTACATCTCCATAGTCATCGTCCCACTCCTGTGATCTGATGTAGTTGGCAAAGATGGACAGTTGGATCATCACGTGAACTCTTGAATCCTATGACAATAGAAGGTACCAGTATTACAAATTGCAAAGTACTGTGTGGTTACGGTTTTTTATATTTTACTTTAAGCTTAATGATAGATAGATAGATAGATAGATAGATAGATAGATAGATAGATAGATAGATAGATAGATAGATAGATAGATAGATAGATAGATAGACAGACAGACAGATAGATAGATAGATAGATAGATAGATAGATAGATAGATAGATAGATAGATAGATAGATAGATAGATAGATAGATAAATAGATAGATAGATAGATAGATAGATAGATAGATAGATAGATAGATAGATAGATAGATAGATAGATAGATAGATAGATAGATAGATAGATAGATAGATAGATAGACAGACAGGCAGACAGACAGACAGACAGACAGACAGATAGATAGATAGATAGATAGATAGATAGATAGATAGATAGATAGATAGATAGATAGATAGATAGATAGATAGATAGATAGATAGATAGATAGATAGATAGATAGATAGATAGATAGATAGATAGATAGATAGACAGACAGACAGACAGACAGACAGGCAGGCAGGCAGATAGATAGATAGATAGATAGATAGATAGATAGATAGATAGATAGATAGATAGATAGATAGATAGATAGATAGATAGATAGATAGATAGATAGATAGATAGATAGATAGATAGATAGATAGATAGATAGATAGATAGATAGACAGACAGACAGACAGACAGACAGGCAGGCAGGCAGGCAGATAGATAGATAGATAGATAGATAGATAGATAGATAGATAGATAGATAGATAGATAGATAGATAGATAGATAGATAGATAGATAGATAGATAGATAGATAGATAGATAGATAGATAGATAGATAGATAGATAGATAGATAGATTTTCAACTTATCTCAAGAAAAGACAACCTACCAGTTCTAAAGACAGCTCACAGTGACGAACGGGAGTTATCGTTATTAGACTTTTCACTGAAGGAATGATTGGTCTGAAGGGCGCAATCCAGAGAGGATTCTGAAAGATTTTTAAACAAAAAGTTTGTCAATTAAACATGTTAAAATCAGCAGGGAATTAAAAGTCACGTAACTTTAAGGGGTGATCCGACCCGGGCGACACTAGTCCCAAACCAGGATCGGTATTTTCAACACTTTTGTACTATTTGGTACAGAAATGGGGCGGCAATTTTAAGTTCCACCCCCGGCGCCACTAACTCTAAATACACCATTTTATAATTAATGACATTTAAGTTTCGATTCACAATAAAGTATATTGTTCAGAACCATCACACTAACATTTTTTTCTAATATTTTTATATTGTTTCATTAATATTTCATCGAATGGCAAATGCGGAAAAAAGCGTTACCTTTAAGGCCTACATGTACTATTCAGATTATAAACATTTTAAAATTTTTAATGTGTAAACAATAATGACTCATCAGTTAGAAAATATTTCAAATATATATATATATATATATATATATATATATATATATATATATATATATATATTTATGATTACAAATCGACACTCAAAACTACTGTTAGCTCAGCAACGGATATTTATCATTTTACTTACATTTTTCGTTACAGTTTTGCTGAGGTCTGACAATTCTGATATATCAATCATTAGGTAATTCAAGTTCAGTTCATTAGTTTGAAACATTTCGTTTGCCGCTGCTATGGCTGCCAACATATCGGTGGACGGACTAGCCACTGACCCAGAGTGGACCATGCAGGAATCATTGATTATAGCGGTGACTTCCACTACCTGCGGGACAGTGCTGATTGGTGCAGCATGAACAGAAACTGCGATACAAGATACAAGAAGTTCAATATAAGATACAAGAAGTTCAATATAAGATACAAGAAGTTCAATATAAGATACAAGAAGTTCAATATAAGATACAAGAAGCTCAATTTAAGATACAAGAAGTTTAATATAAGTAACAAGATGTTCAATACAAGATACAAGAAGTTCAATACAAGATACAAGAAGTTCAATATAAGATACAAAAGTTCAATCTCATATGTCTAACATTGTTCGTGGTCTGAAGTACAATGCGTAATTTTGGTGGTGTCTGTATGTCATGCTTGGATTGAGCGTGGAACAAAATAGTTTGGAAATCACCGGTTGAGGACTATTCCATTTAGCGTCTATCAACTTTTGATTATTTAAAAGATTTCATGATGGCTTTTCTATCAGCTAAAGTCTACATAAAAGTTTCTTTGTAAGAATAAACTGATTTAAAGTAACTAATTTTAATTTGTTAATAAATTGTAAGTAATAAATTAACTTTTTTTGTTCAGTTTTAAGCTGACTTAAATTTTTTTTTTTTTAACCAGTGTTGGTCTGTGATTTGACAAAGTTTGCGGGCAGTTCTAGCAGTAAAAAAAAAAAGGTTTATAAATTTAAACTATATTTAAGTGTAATTGGTTTAGTAGGTCGGTGCCTATGTCAACTAAATATTTCGAGTTCTTATCGGTGTAAGTGGCTTTTAGCAGATCTAGAATTGCTCTTTTTATTTGAAATATTTTATAAATACACAATAAAATATGCAAGTCTTAAAGTGAAAGTAGCTCGTCTTAGTTCTATATTTCCCCTACTTTTTTTTTCAAGACTTCTTTCTAATGGCAGGTTGATATAAGCAATGCTTTTTTTCTGGCGGAACGCAACAGAACGGTGTTCTGGCACCTTTTTTTCCGTATTCAAAAATGTACTGTTTTCTGCGCTATATTTTTTGTGTTATTTCTTTATGACGCGACGGACATAAACAGGAGTTCCGGTACCTTTTTAATAAAAAGTTACACTGTATTAAAATATAATTGAATGTGTAAGTCCCCTTTATGGAACAAAACATTTATAGCCATAAATAATATTTAAATCACGTGAATAACTTACTAACCTGCAATACAAAAAAAGAAACAAAGCAATGCAAATGCTGTATTCTTGTTGTACATCGTCACTAGATAAATGTTCACTTTATTAAAGAAAATGTTTTTATTTTTTCTCCAACAACAGAGTTCAGACGAAATTAAATGAGTTTACTTTTAAAATTAGTGAATGCCTGTTGTTGTGGCTGTATCTCTAAGTGTTTTAGCCGAGCAGTGTCTTTTATAACCATTGTATATGTCACTAGAGATGTTTCTATTTCTGCACTCAAATACTCCCGCTTTCGTCTCGTTTCGATCGCGGTTTCATTGTTGGATTTTGGTTGAGGGAATTTCTAACAAGCTTTATTTTTTTTTTAACATGCTAATACCAATTGAAGGGTAGCCTAAGCTAGAGGAGCCCAATGAGGGGGAGGGGGTACTGATTCTTTACAGGTTGGGTTAGATTTCCTGATGAGACAAAAAAAAACCAAGATAAAACAAGAGTAAAGAAACCGATCAATACTCAGACATCTTCTCAACCAATAAAAAAAAAGTGTTGATGCTGGGAAAAACCCTCGCTCCCTCCATCCGAATGATCTAAATATAGCGTTCAGTGTCCATCTGTGGGTATTCTTTCTTCCGATTAGGGCAAGAGTTAATCTACACAAAAAAAAGGCTTAAGTGACAACAATTTAGGGATAAGCTAGGATGACCTGATTACTGATAGGTGTGTTTTACCGCCTTACATGTTGCTTGCAGTGTCCTGGTGATGAAAAAAAAAAATAACTAACACCTTCCAGTCAATCAGCGAGAGCGAGAGCGAGAACAGAAAGCGATCGATACATCCAACCAATCAAATAAGTTTGTTTTATGTCTAAATATAGGGTTTGTTGTCCGTCAACTTCTGTGGGTATTTCTCCTTCCGAATAGGTCAAGACCCGAGGACCATCACCACTCCATCCCCGTTTGTTTTTTTTTTTAAAAACAGAACGTTTCATCTTTAACGTAAAGATGTATTTGGTTAATTGCTGGGAGATAAAATAAACCAATTGTTTTGTTCTCGGGATAGAAAGAAAGATGTAGACAAAAATTTCTTTCAGCCACCCACGCATTCTGCTATTAGGTTAATCACTTGTAGTGTCATATTTTATCTCTGGCTGTGATATGTACGAGCTAAATGTCGGGATACAAACTGTTATCAACTATTCTATAGTTCAGTTCAATATTTAGTCAGTTTAGATAAATGTGATGACTATTACTTACAGTAATACCATTATAACTAGAGACCTGAAATGGTGAGATATTTTTTCTCTTGACCGTAAAAAACCGTCATGGGACCATGGTGCCCTTTCTTTTATCTCCACCACAGCCGAGTGTGCATGGGGCTGGGTTGTCGACCAAAAAGTCTTCAATTTTTAACAGGACCCCGAAAAGCAAATAAAATTCGGGGCCCCTCCTTCAAGCACCTATAGTAGATCGTGCAAAGCGTCTGGACCCATAACCACCCCTTTTTCAAGACTTCCACCATGACCAATGGTACATATTTAGAATGTTCCTGCACTAGACCTTATAAAATTTACTTTAAAATACTTAAACGATAAAAACTATAGTATCACTGACTGTACTTCAGAAAAGAGTACAATACTTTAGTTAAACTACGTCTCAAATTTCATGAAACCACGTGACTACATGCGTCATTTTTTTAGAACGTTTGCAATAAAACTCCAGATTGATCCGAGCAGCTTTGAACTGAATTAATTTACCTAAGTTCCAGACGCTTCGAGTGGTGGCATCCTGTGCTTCTGCTCTATATGCTGGCACCCTGTGCTGCTGCTCTATATGGTGGTACCCTGTACTACTGCTCTGCCTACTGGTACCCTGTGCTACTGCTCTATATGGGCACCCTGTGCTACTGCTCTATATGGTGGCAGCCTGTGCTACTGCTCTACGTGGTGGCACCCTGTGCTACTGCTCTACATGCTGGCACCCTGTGCTACTGCTCTATATGGTGGCAGCCTGTGCTACTGCTCTACGTGGTGGCACCCTGTGCTACTGCTCTACATGCTGGCACCCTGTGCTACTGCTCTATATGGTGGCAGCCTGTGCTACTGCTCTACATGCTGGCACCCTGTGCAACTGCTCAATATGGTGGCAGCCTGTGCTACTGCTCTACGTGGTGGCACCCTGTGCTACCGCTCTGTATGGTGACATCCTGTACTACTGCTCTATATGGTGACACCCTGTGCTACTGCTCTACATGCTGGCACCCTGTACTAATGCTCTATATGGTGACACCCTGTGTTACTGCTCATGTTTTTAACTATGATTGGTTGTAAAACCGACTAGACCGAGTTTTTTCTGCTATAAAATTTAGAACTGTTCATTTTGGTGTCACCCCTAAAATGGTATCACCCGGTTCGCCCCCCCCCGTACCCCCTAGTGACGCCAATGATTGATACCTATTAAATATAAGAGGGCATCGGCGTGTACTTTTGCCTAGGGCCCTCCAAACATCTCCAGAAATCTTTGGCTGGGGCCCTCCAAACATCTCTAGAAGTCTTTGGCTGGGGCCCTCCAAACATCTCTAGAAGTCTCTGGCTGGGGCCCTCCAAACATCTCTAGAAGTCTCTGGCTGGGGCCCTCCAAACATCTCTAGAAGTCTCTGGCTGGGGCCCTCCAAACATCTCTAGAAGTCTCTGGCTGGGGCCCTCCAAACATCTCTAGAAGTCTTTGAATAGGGGACCCAAGTACCTAAGGGTGGCTTGTGTGTCCTCCTTGTCCGACCCCCATCTAAGATGACCAACACATAATTAACACACTCATTTGATTGTGGAGTGTTTACCACAGAATATAACTTAAACAGAATGCGCATCGACATTTTTGTGTATAATTCAGTTGTGTATCTATAATTAGGTGCAACACTATTAAAAAGGAAAACAAATGGCGGCATATTTTTTTAGAGCATTTTCGAAAAAAAAATGCTCTATTGTCCCCGTTTTGTCTGTCCGTCCGTATGTCCGTGTACACCCTAGATCTCAACAACCATAAGTCCTAGACCCATGATGTATATATCAGTTTGTAGGTCTTGGCCTGCCAAGAAACGACTTTTTTTCATTTCGCGATCTGACCTCTCAGGGCCGTAAAAGGGGCCTTAGTACCGTTTTTTACTATATAAGCTATATTAATAAAGGAGCGCTATATCTCAGCAACTATAAGTCCTAGACCCATGATGTATATATCATTTTGTAGGTCTTGGCCTGCCATGTGTACATCAAAAGTTCATTTCGCGATAGGACCTCTGAGGGCCAGGCTTCAGGGCTCCTAAGGGGCTTATATATTATATATACACCTTGTACGTTCAATAACCCGTTCATTTGGTGCGAAATACTGCAGCACGTAGTTTCACCAAGATTTATTAAGAAACTCATCAAATGAAATAGTAAGCTTGTGTTCTGAGTTTAATTGAAAGTATTAGAGCTATGCAACAATTGACGGAGTTTTCGGACGATTAAATGACTATAATTTAGAATGTTTTCAATTATGAGTCCTATTTCAGTAACCACAAACCACTTGTAGTTAGATTTAAGAGACAATAATTTTTTTTTCAAATATAAAGAAACGTCTTTATAATTTTTTTTTTAAAAATATATGCATTACACAATTGAATTTATAAACATTTCCAAAATTTACAAATATTTACTGAAAGCTAACAAACGTACTGATACATAACACGAAAATGCGCTAACACGTCCTGTGTCCAGAATGGAACAGGCTTAATTGCTTGTTTAGTCATTGGTAGATTCTTTTGGGAAGTGGGTTTCGCACACACAAAAAAACTCGAATAGCGCCCTTAGAATGATTGCGTGTACCATTTTAGTTGTAATGATTGTCTAACTAAATGTATGTCTTCTTTTTCTGCACAAAATAAATTGTTTTTTGTAAAAATGGTGTCAATAAATGTTTATGGAATTAAAAAAAAAAGATCGTGTTATTATAATGAGATCTGGAGATGGCAAGCTGTTCCACAGAGGTGGCCACGGAGATGGCTATCATTGTCCAGTTAGTTCTTCTCCTTTTTCTGCCGATATAAGTGTAGATGATGTAAGTAGATAATGTGAGTGTAGATGATGTGAGTATAGATAACGTGAGTGTAGGTGATGTGAGTGTAGATGATGTAAGTGTAGATGATGTGAGTGTAGATGATGTGAGTGTAGATGATGTAAGTGTAGATGATGTAAGTGTAGATGACTTTCTAAATTTCAATGAATTTTTTTTTTCGTGCATTCTAATAAAAGCTTTTTTTAAAGTTTTTTAAGGACAGAAATCACAAGATGACCAAGAATCTTTTAAGTAAAATAAATTGTAAGGACAGTGAAAATAGATAGATAGACATAGATAGATAGACAGTCATATTGTTAGATAGATAGACAGATAATTAAGTAGACAAACGAATTGCACGGACAGTGAATATAGGTCAGGACTGATGATTAATAGCAGCAGCGTGTAGAGTTAGGTGTTACGTAATTAGACAGGTGGGAAGAGAAGGCGGGGCGAAAATGGACAGCGTTGGTCAGTTGTAGGGACGCGAAGATATAGAGGTCACGACAGAAAGAGACGGGGGCAGTGTAGGTTTGGTTAAGTTTGAAGAAGGGAGTGAATTAGGAAGAAATGAAGAGATGAGTAGGAACAGTAGTATTGTATTGACGGAACGACAATTGATGTAGTAATTTATTGTGTAGAATTGATTTAATATTTGATGTTCACTCTTGGATATAAGTGCTTTAGATCATTCAATAAAGTGATTTTAATTAATAGAACGGAGTTTGTGAATTTGCATTAGTTGTGTGTAAAGAAAGAAAAAGAAAGCAAGTAATTAATTAGAAAGAAGATAAAAGAACAACCACCAACCATCGTGAAACCCAACAATTAGCCATCCCTGACATAAATGAATAAAGTAAATGTAAATTAATATTAAAATGTGATAATATTTCTTCATTAAACACAAACTTTTTTTTCTACCCCTCCCCCCGCACCCATGTGTATGTTGTACAATAACTATACTCAGAAAATGTGAGTCATTTTGTCCTCTGTTGTTTATTGTTGTTGTTTATAATTTCTCTTGAATTTGATAGGGGGTAGAGGGGGGAGTGCTGGTAGAAGAAGGGGGGAGAACCTTTGTAATCTCGAATGGGGGAAAAAATGGTAAGCTACCGAGACAAAACAAATCACGTGACACACGGACCTGAGTCAAACATTTACCTAACTCTAAACCGACAATACTGTGGGCGTCTTTTATCAGTGAGATAAGTTGACCTCCTGTACTGAAGGAAGTGTGAAACTTTCACATGACGTGTGAACCATAGGTCCTGACAATTGCTGATAGGTGAACAGATGAAGATTAACTGCCGGGTTTAACCAGCGCGTTGTTTGATTTGTATGAGTTCGGTATATGTCTCTGGTAGAGGGTTGTATAATATAGGTGCATGTCTCTGGCATTGGATTGTATGATCTAGATATATGTCTCTGGTAGATGGTATTATGATCTAGGTATATGTGGTAGAGGGTTTATGATCTTGGTATTTGATTCTGGTAGTTGGTTTTATGATCTTGGTATTTGATTCTGGTAGTGGATTGTATGATCTTGGTATTTGATTCTGGTAGTGGATTTATGATCTTGGTATTTGATTCTGGTAGTGGATTGTATTATCTTGGTATGTGTCTCTGGTAGTGGATTGTATGATCTTGGTATGTGTCTCTGGTAGTGGATTGTACGATCTTTGGTATTTGATTCTGGTATTTATTTAACATAGACATAAAAAAAAAACCATTTTGACTGTTTGATAAGTTAGTTTTATTTTTTTTTAAATCATGAAATTAATCCACTATCCAGTCTAAAGTGTTTTAAGAGCATACCACAATATTCCAAAAAGGCTTGAGTTATATATATTTTTGGCTAACTCTGACCACACAAAAAAGAACTTTATATATAAACCATTTCTGATATTTGTTTACCTCTTTGCATTGGCAAATATTTTATTAAACTTGTTCAAAATATATAAATTGAAAAAAGTAGAACATGTAAAAGGATCATCTCATAATGTTTATATTTTAACTTTCTTGTAATGTAATACAAGATAACAGGGTTGGGTAATTAAATTGGATCAAATTACTTAGAGCAAATAAAAAAGATTTTTTTTTTGGCATGCCATTATGTTTTGTTTGTTTACATGGTATTTCTAATATTGTTCATTCATGTTGGAATTTAAACTTATTTGACCATGCCAATTTTTTTTTAAGCATCCCTATTTCAGTGTCTGCCATGGTTATTAAAGGTTTGTAGAGAAGGGAGATAAATCAATAATAAGATAATACATATTAAGGCATTTTTCTAACAAATATATAGAAGAAAATGCATCATCTCCATACAGAAATGTTACAGTAAAAATAATATACATGTACCAGCAGTACATCGCAAACTCACAACAAAAAAAAATATTCTCAAATTTAAAAACAAAAAAGTTGAATGCAGATCAATAAATAAAGTTCATCATTTTAGCTAAATTAAAAAAAAACAAAAAAAAACTAAATCAGGATTTCTAAATGTTTTTATCACCTGATCCAATCTACTTGAAATTCACCAATAATATATTTTGTCAGAATATTTTTTACATCTTTAAAAAATTATCTTTTTTTTCTCTTTAATTAATTTTAACAATCTTTAATACGCACAAAAGTTGTTTTTTTTTAATGTGGAATGTATTAAACTTTGACAACAGTTCACATATAATCAATCTTCCGTGGCTTATAACCATAAACATAACAAAAAAAAATAAATATACTGGAATCACTTGATATTTTGATTACAGCTCATTGTTCAATGAGGAGAGATACAATGAACAAATAAACTGTAAAAACAGCAATGATCATTAAATGTATGAGGAAAAAAACAATTCCTTTTTTTAAACAAAAAAAGGCACATCAATAACCAGACTGATAAGCTGCACAGTTCAAACAGCATTCAGTCAATAACGAAAAAACATACATAAATGCTGAACACCCAATCAAATGCATTTTTACATTCATCACGAATCAGAAGATATCAAAATATGTTTTTTTAACAATCCTTATCTTCCTTAAAACAAATTACCGTATTTACCCATGTATAAGCCACCCCTTTTTTCCATAATTTTCAAGCCCAAAAAAAGTTTCTTATGAATCTTGAATTTTGTTTCTTTGTAAATTTTCTTTCTTTATAACTTGTTTTTCTAATAAAATATTTTTTTCAAAACTTCACAGTCCAAAACTTGGGGGGGGTGGCTTATACAAAGGGGGTGCTTATACATGGGGAAATATTTAATAAATAAATCCATTTTGATTTAGTAAATATTAATTTTTTTTAAATACCTTTACCAGGAAATGTGCAATGTTGTGACTAGGCTTAGATGTATAATGCAGTAATATATATTACACTGCGCTTATTGAGAAAATAAACATATAAATTACCCCTCCAATATTTTTAGAGATGTTTAACATTGAAAACTTATTTAATAGAATATCTGAACATATTAAAAAAAGACTTTTTTTTTAAATAAAAGCAAACTTTAAAAAATTAAGAATCAATAGTTTCTGATACCAATAAAACAAAATATGGAACACTAATACAATGTTGAAAAAATTGTAGCAACATCAACAACAATTAAAGAAAAGTTTTATTCTCCGACTACTCGCCAGGTTGATTTTTAAATTAAAAAAAAATGATAACTGAATAAATATTACAACAGAGTAGCGCAAATTTAGAACAATTGAAACTGTACAGTGATTTTAATGATTTAAAGAAAAAAGTCAAATAAGCATGACTTAGAAGCAATTAATTTAATTTCCCAAAATAATGTGTTTTTTTTGTTCTCTCTATAAGTTAATACATAGTTTACTTTATCACTATTGAGGCATTGGAGGTATTGTTTTTTTTTAATCAAAAATTGCAAACTTTCTGTCTGTTACTCAAATCTTGTGTGATGTTTTATTTCCTATTGATTTAAATTTCCTATTACTGCTCAAAGGTGAGAGTAACTGTGTTTCTTCTTTAATCTAACTACCACGGCAATCAGGGAGACTACTATGATGAAACACATGCCTATGCCAATAGTTAGGGCAATCCAGGAGGCTGGAAATGTAAAAAAAAATCAATTATCAATTAATAAACCTAACTGATCTAACTGAAGACCTGATTTTAAACATATGTACAGAGAAATAGATTTTTTTTATCTCATTGAAACTAGCTTAATTTTATTTTATATGTCAGTGAAACAGAACATTGATTATCACATCGAACATTTCACTGGAGATTTTTTGTTTTTTTTAAACTCACTAATAATGAAAAATATGTATTAAAAGTTAATTATATTCTATTCTTAACTCATTGAAAAAAAAAAAAATTTTATTTTAAAGAAAATTAATTGAAAAACACAGATGGAAAATATCAAAAAATACCTGGAGTAAGAGTATTATCAGAATCATTGGCACTATGTACTTTACATTCTGCATCCCAGTCATCAGGTATTGAATCCTTTGTTGATGTAATGAAATCAACCAACCGGCATGGATTCTGACAACCTAATTAATAATATAATAAAATTTAGTAAAGAAACTCTGAAATGCCATGGAAGGGCTTATCCATTAATTACGCCAAAAAATTGGTAGTTGTTGCCATGGGGGTGTGCAGATTAATATGACGCATTTTACTTGAATTTTAGTATACAGAGTACTAGTATAGTATATAAATTAACTCACTTTGAACTTTTTTTTAGCCATTAAAAATTCAAAATGAGAACAAATAAGATTTTGAAACTCCTAATATGTGTATCAGTCTGAGTATTCCGTGAGATACTTCTGTCGATAGAGCACTCATTCGACCGTTTTATTGGACCTAGCAAGGCTAATATAATTAAGCAATATCATTCATTTTGATAACCCTGAAAAACACATTTCTATAGACCTATACATAATAATTAACTGCCTTACATATGCCAACATAATAAACCCTTTTATTATTGAAATTCTATTCAAGCTTTTTTATACTTTTTATTATTACAAAAACCATCTATAATTTTGCAAACCATTGTATAGTCAATACAAACAAAACTGTTATAATATATGACAGTTGGAGATGGTTGGTTTCTAGATTTTGTTAGAACTTGTTATACAGGTAAGGTGACTAATGTTTTTTTTTGTTTTATTAGTCAATTTAGATTCCAATTAGTTGAAGAGCTGGAATTTCTAATTCTTTGCCTTGGATACTAAACCAAAATAACTGCTTAGACACATCAGCTCAAAATGATGTCAAAATTATGAATATTCATAAAAAAAAAAAACCACACTTAAGTTGAATATTATAAGATGAAACCTTGAGCTACATCGAATATTTAGCTTATCATTTATAGATTCAATATTTTTTGCATTTCGTTTTTTTTTATTTGACCATGAAAAGCAATATACATTTCAGACAGACATCTTATAATAAAGTAAAGTTCCCTTAGCCCAAACGGGCCATAGGGGCAGATGAAGTGTAGAATTCATCTGTCTCTATAACCTCAGCATATGAAGAGATTGTGTAGTTAGCACAAAGCCAGCCACCTTTACTTCCCCAACTTAAAGTCAGGTACCCATTTTAAGCTGGGTGGACTTGTGGGACAACTTTGAAACAAATTTCACCTGGAAAAATTCCCATGGTCCTCACCGAGGATCGAACCCTGGACTCTCAGGTCAACAGTCGAGTATCTACACCACTCGGCCATCCGCCCCACTTTATAATAAAGCTAAAATGCAAATTAACTTTCAATCAAAATGACATTGATTTCCTGTTCTATATTTAGAACATCTTGTAAGCTAAAAATATCAATACATAAAGTGAGTTTAATAGTATAATTTTCATCATAGACCGATCTTTTCCAGTTGTTTTTAGCTAGGAAAATGCCATTGGGCCAGCTACCTGCAAAATGGTTTGAGTTTTTTGCCATAACTTTTTTATTTCACATTCTATTTAACAGATCAAAGTACCAGTACTACCGATCGTTAGAAGGCTTGTAATAAAAAAATAAATAGTTACATAAAAATATAAAATTTATGAAATAAACGACTATGAATTAATTTTTTTTTATTTAAAACATTGTATATAATGTAGATTAACAATTGTTTGTTTTTCACAGTCAAATGGTGATGGTCAAATAGTAGGATTTCGGGGGAAACAAATCAATATTCAGATTAGAAAGATCACAAAGTGATAAAGAAATCAGAAATATGAAATGTTTCCAGTAGGGTGCATCACCACAATAGAGGAAAAAATTTATTGTTTGTTTTTGAGCTGTCTATGTTTCTAATTTGTTCTAATATCATTAATAATAACTTGTGTAAAATATTTTTCAAATCAGAGTTGATTTAGAGGTCCCCCCCCTCCCCCAGAAATCACAAAACATGACATGTAAAGAAAAAAAAAGTTTATTCTAGCCTATATAAAAATTACATTAAAGTACTAAATTATTTATTACTGTTGCATTTAATTCAGTGTCATTGTTGCACGTTTGTAAGGTTTACGCACATTTGAATGTTTTTGCGGTCCACTTCTACCAATTGAAGAATGTTTTGAAAATGTTCATCCGTTCGCGCTGCTTCAACAAAGTCAGATGCCAGTTTCACTCCTCTCTCGGCACAATCGTTAACAACGTTAATAGCAGCAACATTTTCTGCACTGGCAATGTAAGAAGCTGTTTGGCACCAATTATCAACAAGCAGTTAGAGGAATCCTGTGTCCAGTTGAAGTCTGTATATAGTAAACCACGAGTCAACTCCAGCCAGATCACACAACCGAGTTTTAGAATCAATTGATTGGAATCATGGTTTTCCCCAACCATTTCCAAATCGATTCTGTGGAGTTTGGAGGGCAACCACTGGTCGAAGCCTTAGCAGAGCATCTGCTAGAGCTCGCTTTTCCAACACAGGTACTTCATTGCTGAACAGAGCAAGTGGGATCATTTCAGCAGTGAGGTACCACAGATGCCTATTCAGGGGACGGATTGCTGACTTGGATATGTCTCTGTTGACATCGTTGTAATCCAAAAGTCGCTTGTAGAGCTGTAGATCATTCCATGGTGCATCATAACTCTTTTTGCAAGTGAGCCACCACACGACATAAACATGTGTTACAAATGTAGCAAATGCACGAATCTTTGGCACTTGATCACGTGTGGTAATAGTACCTGGAGGCAATAATTGAATTTGTTTCTCACACAGTGCAATCTTGAGGCAATATATCAGCTTTGCCATCCATCGTGCTTTGTGCAGGGCACCTGGTCTTTTAAAGTTAACCTCCTTATTTGTAGCATTCAGGTAAACAAGGGACAGCTTAAGGAATTCGTGGTAGTCGTCTCGCAAGAATTCGGTTTGTTTACTAGAGTTGGCATGTGCAATTACCGCATCTCTCATTATCGTCAGTCGCTCTTGAGCCTTCAGATCATGATCAGCTAACGTAAACGAACTACAAACATGAGACTAATCATGTGCCACCAACTCCCAATTACTTCGCAGCTTGGTGAACAAAGTTATATCCGGGGATTTGGAAACTTCTATTTTCATGTCTGCAAACATATGCGAGAGGATAACTTCACCAATGTGATGGCGACAACCTGACCACAGAAGAGCACGTTGCAGCATATTTTGTATAGCAATGCAGGCAGCAGTCTGATGACCAGTGTTTGATCTTGTTGTGTCGAATGTCATATTAACGATACAATCATTACAATGCCACTCTGTCATTAGCTTCATGGTTAATTCTGCAATTATTTCACCAACGGGTTTCTTTGTTGCCTTGGCATAATTTGGCACTCCTAGAAGTTTCAATTGCTTTGCATAACCGACAACAACTGTTATGCGTTCTTCAGTAACACGAAGATTTGTAGAGAAGGAGTCAGTTTGCCATCCCAGTGGAGAGTGCAGAGTTTGGGTGGTTACCAGGAGTCGTGGATCTTTGTAGATATCTCACAACTTTGCGACGTGAACGATCTGCAGTGGCATAGGAAGAAGCCACCATTGATACATCACCCCCAGACTCGCTAATAAGGCCCTGTGTGAAAGCTGCCTGCTGTGTTGGTGTAATCTTTAATCTTGTCGCTAGTGACACAAGATTTAGTCGGCTTAAAACATCCTGAGGTACAAATACTAAAGCTCCTGTTGGCTTTCTTCGCTTTTGCAATGGCATTATATCATCCAAACAGTTATCAACAAACTCAATATTATCTTCAGATTTAGAAGTAGAATCATCGGGTTCGTCACTGCTACCCTCGCTGGAAGGCACTGATATCGTTGAACATGCTGCATTTTCTTCTCTTGCGCGTTTCTGACGTTCCAATGTTGCGACATCTCGTGAATGGCGTCGAGCGACTTTTTTTGCAAGTGTTTTGTCAAATGATCCAAAGCTGGAAGACCTGTCTGCTTTCATAGACCTCAAGAATGCAAGATCTTCTGCATTCTTGGTAATAGTCTCAACATTTGGTGGCCACAGTTGAAAAGTTGTTGCCAACATAGATTTCATTTGTTCCAGTTTACGTTTGGTGGCTGGTGTGTTTCGGCGACTTTTATCAATTGAACGAAGTTTATTGTATTCATCAAGAAGCTGAACAATCTTCTCACAAGCTCTCCTCTCTGTCACCATTGGAATGTTTGCTTTTTCGTAGAAAGCATTAACTTGATTCAGGGTCAGCCAGCATTTCCTTAGAAGGTGTAAACATTTTATTGTTGTTTTTCATATCATTTCCATGTTCTGATTTTATAGGTCGTGTGTATCAGAAATTAAAATAATATAAATAAAGAAATTAAAATGCTTGACTTGGTCATCAATATGCGGTAAGGAAAAGTGTTGTTTTTGCTAATAATATGTGAATTTTAAATTTTATTTCTAGCACAACTGCTTATCAAAATCAATCATAGCTACCAAACATTATAAAACCAAAGACTATAAAACAGTTTACATAGCGCTTCACTTTTTGTATGTAAGTCTGTAAGACTTTACAAGAAGGATGGTTTTATCTAGTTTTCGCTTAATTATGCCAACTTTGTTGAAGTCCGGGGGACCTCTAAATATTGTCAAATATTTTTTATTTTTTTACACAATGCTTTTTTTGATCAATGGAACACATTTAAATAGCAGACAGATCAATTATAAAAAATTTTTTTTGGTGATGCACCCTAGTTTCCAGTTAACTGACAGCTACTTTCACATTAATTTGGCATTACTTCGGTGTGAATTGAAGGATTTTATGCTGAGAAAAAACTTTTCTGAGAAATAGCATGAAGAAAGTTTGGCGGTGGTTGGCTGAACCTAAGTTATGATTAAATGTGTCACTGATGTAAAACATTCGTGTTTAAAAAAAAGAAAAGAAAAATTCTGGAAAATTAATGTGTTTATGTAATATTATTAAAGTTATGTAAAATCTCAAAGTACCTAAAAATAAAACATTTATTTATCTTGCACAATACAGTAAATAGCATTGTAGATGGTATTATGCACCAACATATTTTTTCATGAAAAAAAAATCTATATATAAATAAATACAATTGTTTCTAGGAGGAAGTCAAATAATTAAAGTAGAATATTTAAAAAAAACAACAACAAAAATTTAAAAGATCTAAATTTTAGATCTTTCACTAACCTAGCTTATCAAAAATATACAATGTTAACAAAATAATAGTGATTAGGATTTCCGAATGAGAAAAAATATCTGTTCTTATTCAACGACTCACCAGGTGGGGTCAGTTCATATGCTTCTCTAGTTGTATCATTCCTATAATAAATCCTGACAAAATAATCGTTCTGTATATAATGGAGTTCCACCATGACCAAGGCTCTGTACATGGGAGCATGACGATCAAAAACGTGCATGGCAGACAGCAGGGCAGAAACTGTGGTGTCATGCTAAAAAAAAAAATTGTTTAGGAAATTGACATTTTTAAGTTAGCCTATATTTAAGCGATTACTTATATGTAATCTAACTTTCTGATACATACTGCAGAGTACATATAAAACTTTGGACTTGGCTTGTCTTGTGTAGTGGCAGCTATCATGTTAGCAATGATTTCTTTTAATAGTGGACCTGGTGGAAAGTCAATACCCATTTCAAATCTATAAATCTTTTCTAATTTTTTTAATGACCCAGGCAATATATTTATATAAATATATTGACTTATATATTGGTTTCTTCTTAAATTATGCCAGCATTCATAGAAATTAAGTACTTATCTTGAATTGGTTTTAAAAAATGTAATGAAAATATCTTTCCTCTACTATTAATCTTTTATTTGAATTGTAATAAATGTTTGTAATTTTATACAAAGATTAACACAGGAAAATGTGTTAGACTATCAAATTAGATGGTAGAGAAAGAGATTTTAATTATTTTTCACTGAGTAATATACTACTTAAATATTTTACCTCCTTTTAATCTAGCCATTTCAGGTGTAAAGGTTAGCAAGTCAAAACTCTGAGATTTAAGTGAATCCAGTTTTTCCCAAACACCTTCTTGATTGACCCAATTATTCCATGTTAAATTATGGGCTCTCTGCAATAAATATATTTTAATGATAATCAGTGTCCAGTGGATACATATAGCCAAAGGATAAAAATAAAATAAACTTAACTTTTCACCTTCTGTAAATATCTCATGAAATAATTATGTAGAGTATGATATTAAGGCATTAGTAAGGACACTTATGGATAATCTCAGTAATGCTAGGGGGGTGGCAAAAAGTTATGCGGATTTAAACACCAATGTTCAGAACAAAGACAATGAGCATGTGGTACATGTAATAATTAGCAAATTTTAAAAAGATGATAAATCTTTTGTCACCTTTAGAGCTAACAAATTGAAAGTCACTTTTAATGACTGATTTCCAAGAAGTAAAATTTATTATCCTAATTTGCAATGAATTCAATTATATTTTTTTTAATAGCGGTTTTATTTTATATTACAAAATGAATTTTTAAGCTACAAGAATAACTTTTTTTTAACAAATTAAATGTAAAAAATAGTACCTCACAGAATAGAGTATCCACCACAGTCCATATATCCCTAATTGATTCTTTTACGATACCTGTATTATTCTCCACCATTCTGTAGAATACCTTAATGAATTAAAATACTAAGTGAGCTCTGAGAAAATACAAATATTCCTGACAACAAATAAAACATTATATAAAAAAATTACACAATTTTAGTGATGTTTCATGATGTTTAAAACTAAAATATTCAACAATTCATAATTACTTTATTTTCTTCTTCTTCTTTTCTTATTGGCTGTGAATTCATCACTTCCTGAAATATTTGATCATACCTTGGACAAGGAGCCTGTAGTGCTAGTTTCTGTAAACAAAAATTTTGAGGGCTATAGTCATTCTCTCTACCTCTGTGTTTGTATATATGTATACATATTTTGATGGTTGCCAAATGTGGATCTTTGTTATGTTTACTTCAACTTCCAATGGGCCATTTGTTTTTATTATTTTGTATGTTTTTTTCACTAAATCTTGATAAATTAACTATGACGAGGCAATTTAACATATTTGACTGTATAAAAACAGCTGAATTAGGCTCTTATCTATCTCATGTGTTGCCACCTCTGGTGAATACATAAAAATAACAGGTCTAGTTCAGAAAAAGTTGACAGAATCAGAAATCAAAGGAAATAAACAAAAAACTTTCCTCTTACATTGTCTGTACTGGTATTGGTGGTATGAACAGGGATTGGCTGCCACAGAAGTTCAGGGTTCCAGATTTGTTCTCCTTGGGGTGGATAAAGACCAGCCAAATTGCTATAAGCAGACATGAGGCATCTCTCCACTCCTGAAGACTGAATCAAAATCTGTAAATAAAAAAGTGACATTTATTATCAAATAAACAGCCAGTAACATGTTATGTTAATATTTTTATTCATGATGATGTAAGAAATATAATGGAAAGGTTAAAAGTGTAAAACAACAACATCAACATTAATTTTTTAAAGGTAACTTTTTGCCAGAATTTTTATAAATTTGAATGCAATCCAAATTGTTGATTTGAAAATTTTTCGATAAAAATAGATTACTCTAGGCTGAATGTGCATAACTAAGACAGATTACTCTAGGCTGAAAGTGCATAACTCAGACAGAATAGCAAAAAATCTACAGGTCAACAAGTCTCATTTACTGCATCAGTATTGAGATGGACTTGGATAAATGAAACTAAACCTATTTTTCATATAACAGTTTCCTGCTACACAGTTTTACTCTAACATGTTTAGAAGATTGCCACTTCCTGTAAATACCATGTACATGTATTCACTATAACTTGGTATAACACTGAATGAAATTTGACAAAACCAAGCATTAAAAAGACCATAAAATTAATACAAAAAAGAGCACCAAAAAGTTGGAAGACATTAAAAAAAAATGTTAAATTACTTCAAAATTCTACCATATTTATAAGCAGCATTTAACTTTATTTGCATTTACAGATATTTTTTTCCTGATTAAAAAGCCAGTTACAGAAATTTTTTAGAGTTGGATCCTCAATAAAAATCGTTAGCACTATCTCTGTTCTTTCTAATAGCTCATCTATTGATATGGCACTTAATGTAGTAATAGAAATAATAGAACTTCTAATAGCAGCATCATTTTTCTAAATGTGGATTTGCCTAAATAAAAATGTTTTCCAATTGTAGTGAATATTTCACAATTTTTATAGCCAGTGAAATAGGTCGTCTACTATGCTTACTTCACTGTTTCGATAATAAGAAGTGTTAATGAATCCATCATATTGTTGTTTTAGATACTGTCCAAGTTCAAAGTGTTGTTGTATGCCAATCTGAAAAAAAATTATGAATATTTTTAAAGACAAAGAATGAAATAAAAAAAAACAAAAAAAATAACCTTTGTACTGGGCTATTTATAAGAACAACATATTTTGAAAATAAAATGCATTAGCTACATAGATCCTGGAGTTGAACAGTAATATCGAATAATTCAAAAAAAAAAAAATAATTTATTGATCTTTTTCACATGAAATTTAACTAAAATTATTAAGAGCCGTTTCATGGTGAATCAAGGAACAGATGATGAACTTATAATTTAAATATTCAATTAAGTACTAGAATATTTGCATTGATTATGATACATATGAATACTAGCAGGTTTAGTTTATATCCCAATAAAAAAACATTTGCTGACTAGCCACCTTTTCCAACTTTTGATTAAAATAAATAAGCGAGACTCAAGGGACACAAAATAAAAACGCACTTGAGGGTAAGCAGCTTAGTTATAATTTCCGCTCTAATCTATTGCATACTTAGATTTAAAATTATTATAAATTTGAAGTACTCTTGGGAGTGTATATCATAGTCATATAAAATTTGAAATCTGCCTACTCTAATAAATATGGTGATTGATCTAATACCGTGACTCATGGGACACAATCAAACCGAACCAAAAATTAGCATAAATTAAATTTTACAGACACTTCAAAATGGCATCTACTATAGAAGTCTACCAACCAATACTATTTATAACCATGTGTAATGAAAAATACAATGAAAAAAATTATACAGTTGTACTGTGAGTAGGTACATCTATACACATTGTGAAAAGTTAATTCAGTATTTATTTGAAGTAGACAGTTGTAATGTCAGGTAACAACAATGCTTTGTTTTTGGCAATCTCAAGAGATTCTGCTGAAAATGTCAAGTGTCCTCTGTTACTGGCAAACTCAGACGTTGACATAGAGCAGAGTACATCTCTCATTGGCTGCCATGTCTCATGTTACCTGATATTACAACTGTTTTTTGAAGAAAAACAGCAACAGTCTGTCCGGCTAGCATAACTCCATCCTCACGCTAATATCTTCATGGCCCGCCATCAAATATCTGTTTTTAAATTGACTTGCAGGACCATCTGTCCAGACTTTGATCTCTGTCACATGTGAAGGCAGATGAATCAAATCAAATCCGTAAAAACGATTGCTGAATCTTTGTCATGCGATTGCAATCGCTCAGCACAACTTGACTTTGAGTATGACCTTGAAACCACAATTGAGTGGAGAGTGAAATTTGGTTTTGATCCCAGTGCGCAGATAGTACTTCATCTTGTGCTGTACATGAGTAATTTTCTGCATAATCCATCTGAAGCACTACAGTCGTGGATGATGACAGCATGGCATCTTCTTTATCCTTTTCATATGATGCTCCTTGCTTTCGCTTGATGTAGCAGTGTTTGAAAAACTGCGCCTCCCTACTTATGATATACCCAATCAAATCACCAACTGTTCCACTGAATAACTTCTTGACCAACCTGTTGTTCACTGACTTGTCAATTTTCCCAGGAAACGTGTTTTGATTTCAATTCATCAGCAATCTTGTATTTTCTGTCGAACCCACAACTGTTGTTATTGCAAGAACAAAACCAGCAGTTCTCACTTTTAGCATCACAGAGACAGTTTCCGCAGAAGTCGGTAGAGTACTTGGGTACTTCTGGTATGGAGTTGTGCAGAGCAGACACAGCAAATACGAAGTTCTGGTGATACACACTGACAAACATTCTGAGGTGTCTGAGAACTCAGCAGGACATTCTCTGGTCAAAGATCACAGAATTTGCGAAGTCTAACTAATTTTAGTTCAATTTTGCCCATCACTGATAATAAGCTTCTATTGCCCGTGACTCACTGGACACATCTTTGTTAATAATTTAAAGGTTGTTACTCTACTTTAAAGTCTACTCACTTTTGCCTAAAGGACAATCAGTTAAAATACTAAAACAAAATAACATATTTAGCCTTAAGTAAATAAACAATGGCATGCAGAATAAACTAGAATATATATATATTACCGTGAAATTAGACAGATTTTAAATTCCACTACAGAAAGCAAAACAACCACAGTGCATAAACTTTATATAAAAACTAGTTCTTTGTTATGTTAGCAAGATACAAGAATGGCCAAGACAGCATTAATCTAAAAAAAGAACAGAAAAGCTAAAGAGTTAGAAAAATATTCTAATAGCTTACTTTGCTTAGCCAACCTAAACCATCAGGCCATGTTGTGTTTGGTTGATTTATATCTAATGGATAAACAGCTGTTGGACTACGATCACCATGGCGATAAAGCTATAAGAAAAAATGTTCAATTACTAAACCTTTTTTACATTTAATCAACCTCTAGAATTTTCAATTAAGAAACTTTTTGTCAATAACAAGTTTATAAAATATCAAACTACAGCAGATTCTTAACTATCATCTAATATAGCAGAAAGGAATCCCATATACTGCAGAGGATGAATAGATTGGATAGATTATGGATATTCTGAAAGGCAGTTTATATCTGGGTATTACCAATTAAAATTACTTTCTGTTAAACAATGTATTATAACTACATGTCTATATTTAAATATTGCAATTAGTTGACATTTTTGTTATTAGAGATATTTGAACAGCTTCTTTCAGCAACTGCTGTATTTGTATGTGAATAACAAGATAACAGAGTGTTTACACAAAATAGTTAATGATTTCTATATTACACTGATAAACATAAGCTGTAGATAAGCTCTCTGCTCTTTAAATTTTGCTACAAAATGCCTGACATTTTTAATGCAAGACATGGACATGTTAATATAATTTGATAAAAAAAACAGTGATAATAAAGTCTGGAAAAAAAAGTTTCTATGACAAAAATACAAATAATTAAATAAATAAAAATATTAGAAGTTGGCTCTGAGAAGGAAATTTTACTTTTATATCTATATTCTTTTGTTCTAAATGAAATTGAAAAGCTAATTAGTTGTTGTTTCTTTTGCTTACAACAGCCTGAAGGATAAAGTATTTTTTCTAAAAATGTTTAAAAAAAAAAAATCTGTGAGAAGGATTTGTACCTGAGTAGCCAGAATGGATAAAAAGTTACTTAACCATGCAGCATTCAAACCACACTTATAATAAGATGTTTTTATTTAATCATATTAAAAATTGCTTGATTATTTTGCACTTATACTTAGTGTAAGTCTTAGTAATAAAGCCTTATTTGTAGTTTAAATTGACATACAGAAGGATTTGAGACGGCTATTATTATTACATATGTTTTTATGACAGTAAAATGTTAAAAAACTTAGAGAGGGGTCAACAAACTATAACCTTATGCCATAAGTTATTCCATAAGTTCAATGATCCAAGAGACAAGCCCCATTCATTCTTGCTTGGCTAAATTTTATGGAACATGAGACGTGTACATGTGACATTTAAATTTTGCTCTTTTTTTATGCCAATATTTATTCATATTTTTTATATTTGCAATACTTAAATATAGACATGTTGTTGCATATTTTTAAAAGTGAAATGGCCTTCTAAGAGCCAACTTCTAAAATTTCTATTTATTATTTATTCTCATTTGTATCTTTTTTTCTTACAAACTATATTTTTTTCTCAACAATACTTAAATAATGCAAAAAGCAAAAGTTTCTTTTCTATCATCTTAAAACAAGAGAGTTTAATCTCTTATATTTTATAATCAAAATAAATTTTTAACTACTGCCATTATATTTCATTAAACGTTTCACAATATTCAATAAATATTAATATCAAATCTGAAAATGTACTCACACGATGTAATGTTAACTGTAATATATAAACACAAAACTTACCACACTAACTAGCTTTAATGTTCCTGGGGGTGATGACACTACTTTATCACAGTTTAAAAGGAGCCCAAACATGAAAAACCAGCAGTATTTTGCTATTAACATCTTCTAACAAATTTCAATTTCAACAACACACTCTATAAATACTAAAGCTTTCTTTGTAATCAAACTGTTATTTTCCTGCAAGAAGAGGTTGAAATTTAAAGATAAATTACTAAAACTGTTACTGATCTTTGGCAGGCTTAACCAGAGTAAATAAAAGCCTGTGAATCAAAATGGCTAAGTCAGTGAACTAGTTATTGTTAAACTTTTTAAAAGTAGATAATTTAACACTATCATTTAATCAGTCACACAATTGCCTGTGTCTATGAATGTAGTGGTAAATAAGAAAAGGTCACTCATTAGTCATTATCACCAAAAAAAAATGTAGTGAGTGTAGACAATACTTAAATGTAGAAATAAACTATGAGGCTATGGAAACTATGGTCCTATGGACATGGTATGACGTTAAATAGATTTTTCGTTGCCATAATTGTTGTTGTTTTGTTTTTAGGTTTAATCAAGGTATTCAAATGAGTTTTCCTTTGAAAACATTTTACCTTTAAACGGACACCAGTACCCAGTAGTTTAAACATATTGTCTATTGAACATCTTAACTAAATTTCCCATTCAGAGAACAAACAGTTAAAATTGCAAAATTAAACTTGTGGCAATTTTTGTGTATGTAAATAATTGTAGAGGAGGTGGCTTTCTACTCCGTATTTCTTCTATATGTGTCTTCTTACTGTTATTTTAATTAGTTTAACTTAAACCCATTTTTTAATTTTTTATTTACCTTGCTCTTGCAGCTTGCTGAATGCTGTTGGTAACCCCGTGAACCCGTTATAAATGTTCGTGTTTTTGAGTTATCTAAAATAAAATAATAAATCACCTGAAAATATCACCACCAATAAATTAATAATTCTAAAAGTATTACTATATACATAAATAATTATAGGGAATATGACATATTTAACGTTTTTTCTCTTGCACTAAGTCTAAACCATTATATCACTTTGTTTACTTGTACAGTTTAATCATCGAGTAAGCGTAACAGTTAAAAATAGAATAACCAGCCAATGCTGACTACTTGCATGATTTTCTCGTGTTTTTTTTTAATGACTGAATTCATTATTATTCAAATCTATGCGACATTCTTTTTGGCTCAATTTAGGTTAATAGTTCATATGAATATAGGTAAAGAAATGTATATTTAAGTAACTCACAATTAACAGCAAGTAATATTATGTCCATGTCGTTTGATACACACTTAACTTAGTCAACTTAGATCTTAGACTTTATAATGACAGATGAAAGAACCATTATCTCGTGAGCAGATTGTTGTTTACTATTACTAATAGTATTAGGCCTACCATTTAATTAGTAGCCCTTTACTTTTGTTTGTTATTTTGTTGGTGTTGTTGTTTTGTTTCGTTTTTTTTAAGGGGGGGAGCATGTACATATAAAATCGGGGGCCCTATGCAAAGTTTATTTATGGGTTAAAGACATGAACACTTTTGGGGCCCTAGGCAAAGTTTATTTATGGGTTAAATACATGGACACTTTTGGGGCCCTAGGCAAAAACGATGCCAAAGCCGCTGCTTGTAAATGCAAGCCCCTAATTATCCTTGAAAAAATTAGGTTCCTCTCTTACAATACCACAACTGTTAATTATTTTAGCCCGGGCCTAAAGGACCCCTCATAGTACTAAATCATGTCAAATTCGATTATATACAAATCTTAATAAAACATGCATCACCATTTTTTTAGGATAATAATTATAATTGAAAAATTTTAACCTATAAAATTTCGTATAATTCAAGAGACAACATAAATGAAGCATGTCTTTAAGAACAAATACTAAATGGAGAAGACACAGAAAGAAGACGGGTTTAAACCACGGGGCACACAACACACAATGGCAAGGTTTGTTCAAATTGAATGTGGGATTGAAGCCCCAGATACACGCTACTGAATAGGACCTGATGTCCTATTGTATTAAGTTGCATGTGTGTTTGACTTTCTGGCCAGTAAACGTTTTAGAGGAGGGCTTACGTCAGCTAAGGCTGAAGAAAATGTTGGGCTTCTTAAAGAAATAGAGACATATAAATGGTTTAAAATTAGGATCTGTGGAGGCCTCTCAAAGGTTGGGACCCCGGTCGTGCGCCCGACTTAAATTCGCCACTGAGTGAAGTTGTCATAAGGTGCCTGAAAGAACGGGATGTTTATCTCTTCGACCTATATATATCTAACAGGTGAACACTACTGATAAACAGAGGCGGACTAAGGCCATTCAATCCACCTCCCCTGTGTGTGTGTTTTTACCTAATGCAATTTCTACAATGGCAGTGAAGGCACTACAAATTGCAGCGGTCAACGGTGGCCTAGTGAGTCTCTTCCCAATAAGAACTTATTTTTTTCCAAATATATTTTTTTAACTAAATCTTGATATATGACCATGGTGAAGTTCTTTAAAGTATTTTTTTAATTATTATTTGAAAAGTTAGAATTCAGCAGCTATTGTCGATCTCATATATAACCAGCCCCGTAGCGTGAAAATTCTACAGCAGGGGCCAGGCCAGTAGCGGGGGGGGGCAGGAAATAAATGTTACTAAGTAGAGCAAACAAGCAGAGGGGGGCCAGATAAAACGCAGGGGGACCCGGCCCCCAGCGCCTCCCCCGCACGATACGGGCCTGTATATGACCAACTGACCACTCTTGGCACAGATAATATAATTGCCTCAGCCAATTAACACAAGAAACGTTAGATTTCCATACCGTTATAACATAGTTAAAGAGAGAGAGAAGAGAGAAAAAAGAGGTGGGGGTAGAAAGTTGGAGAGAGACTCAAGAAATACCGGAAAATAACAGGAAGTTAAAGAAGAGATAATGTCGTAAAAACAAGAGTTGATTGTCAAACAGGGTTCATTGAAACATTCATGACACACTTTTGTATGCACTGTAAACAAAGTTTTTCACTAATTTTTCCAAAGCTAAAGCAATAATTCGCACGTAACTTTTCGAATTTAATTTGTCCATTGCTAATCACTAACTCGCATTTTTAACGCTACGGTACCTAATGCTGAGTCCCATTTGATCGAAGATTCGATGGTGGAAGCTGAAGCCATTCCTTTGATTAAATATAAGCTTAGATTTTTAACCAGGTTGTTTGGCACATTCCGTCTCTTCCTGTGACTAGGGATGTATTTTGATGGCAGACAGTTGCGGGTCCAGTTATATTTGATCATATTTGAGAGAATGAATGCGGTGTCGCAGTATTTCTTTCAAAACCGAAAAAAAAAATTCTAAAATATTACTAGATGAATGTTCAGAACATTTTCAGCTGAGTTTGGGGACCGAATTAAAGTTTATTGTGTTCAAATTTTGAATTTTAAAAATTAGACCCAGGATAATCTCTTCCTTTCGCCGAGAAAGTGCTAGGATTGAACAATTCCTAAAAAAAAACATGGAGTGCAAATTTTATTGAAGTAATTAAACAGCGGCGTAACTATGCGGTTGAAAAAGGGGTGGTTTGCCCCGGGCGGCACTTCTTTTGCCGCCGTCTAGGTGTGGTTTTTCAATGTTCACTACTTAAGTGCTTTTTGGTGCCGGAATGGGGCGGCATTTTCAGGGTCCACCCCGCCACATACGCCATTGAATCAGGGCAAACTGGAAGTTTTTTAACATCGACTAAAATCATCGTACTTTAGTTGTGTCTTCACATTCAAAAAGGCCTGTACATATCCCTATGTAACCAGTGGCGTAGCGAGGGGTGGGCAAGGGGAGGGGCATCATGCCCCGGGCGCTACTATCAAAGAGGCGCCAAATGGTACATTTTACATATAATATTATATGGTTTTCGAATGTGGGGCGCTAAAAAGGTATTGTGCCCGGCCGCGAGTTATGCTCGCTACGCCACTGTATGTAGCTGATTAAAGTGTTAATTTCTTTGTCGGTCTAACGTCAGTAGCAGACACATCAACCAAGGATCTCATGGTATTATGATAAAAAAAATTAGGTCAGGGGGGGGAGAATTTCCAGCTCAAAGCTCATATCAAAGGTTATCTCAGAAACAGTCACATTTGAGACATAGAGGGCCTAATCATTTCATCTTGGCGCATACTGTAACTAATTTAGGTCACTTACAGAGGGCCATCCCCGTAGCCAAGGGGGGGGTCACTGGGGGGCCGTGCCCCCCGCTAGGTGTGTAGTGCCCCCCCCCCGCTTAAAAAGAAGAAAAAGAGGAAAAAAATAAAGAAAAAGTAACTAAAATTAGAAAGTACCCCCTTGCTGGGTATTGGTGCCCCCCTGCTTACTTTGACCTGACTACGGGCCTGCAGAGGGCTATAATTACTGAACCCCGTTACTTCTATCGAAGTATGGGCCACTGACAACAGTTCTCCAGCGACTTTTATCCTGGGCCGTAGAAATTAGAACAAAATGGCACTGAGCATTTGAAATCTTGATAAATTAACTATGGTGCTGCTGATGAAAGTAATTTTACAAAATAAAACCCCGGAATGCCTATATTTTTGGTTATGCTCAATAAAATACAGACCGATAGTGTAATGTAGTTAGTTTTATTCATGTCTATATTTTTATGTATATACGATAGGATAAAGATGGAAGAGATATGTAAATTTTTGTTTTAATTCATGCGTGATCTAACATAATGAACGAATTGTACTAGACTGCATGGATTCTCAAACTTTTACACTTGACGACCCTCTGTGTCAATAATGTTGGTTTCACGACCCCCGACATTAAACCTGTTTTGGTTTCGGGACTCGCCTACAAAGAAGAAAGTCTCATTAACTGTACGTCGTATTTTTATGACTAAATGAAACATTTTTCACCATAATTTGGGGCGAGGAGTCGTACATCTTTATTCCGAATGCTGTTAGCAAGGCTAAATAATCTTTTTCTTTTTATTATTGTCCAGCTCTGAACTGTGGGTGCTTCTTATAGTCAGGTCAGTCCCGTAAGCGTGAACATTCTACAGCAGGGGCCAGGCCAATAGCAGGGGGAGGGGGGTGGGTAGGAAAAAATGTTACTAAGTAGAGCAAACAAGCAAAGGGGGGCCAGACAAAACATGGAGGTCGATCAAAACTCAGGCCGCCCACCAGCCCCCCCCCCCGCACGCTACGGGCCTGAGTCAGGTGTGCCCTGTAGTAAAGTGTGTCTTGCAGTCAGATGTGTCATGTAGTAAGGTGTGTCTTGCAGTCAGATGTGGCATATAATTCGTAAAACACGATATGTACATTTCCCTTTTTTACTTTGCACATTTTCAAACGTTTATTGTTTACAACATAAAGCGAGATAGAGTTGTAATCACGCATATAAAGGTTCTTGTTCTTTTAATTATAAATTTCAACGTTGTCGCGACCCACCTGGTATCATCACTTTGAGACCCGCCATACTAAAGTAAACAAAAAATAAATATGGACGTATTTTATCAGCCGAAGGTTTTTTTTTTTAAAGAAGTTATTAAATTGTGTCAAGATAGTTAGTACACACGACTTTTCTTCTTGTTGGTAGTAATCACTTAACTCAAGACGCGAGAAAATCTGGGAAGTTTAGTAGAACTGATTTGAAATGTTTGCAATGTAGGCCTATGTTTGGTTTGTTTGTTATTTTATTTTTTTTTTTTGCAACTTGTGAATCTAATCAAATGTAAAGTTTGTATCCAAATATCTTTTATGATATTCAAGCTGAATATCAACATTTATTCTCAGATTCTCACCTGTGTATGAATCATTAAAAACTAAGATGGAAAAAAAACTTGACTGTTGTATTAATTCAATGGGCATAACACATTGATTGTAGCAATAGTATAAAAAATATGTTTTTTTTTGGAATATGCTAAATTGTAATAATAATCGTTTATCTAAAGTCAACCATGGCCTGAGGCAAAAGTTACGGGCCCGGTGGTAGGAAAGTATGGAATAATACCTCCCCCCCCCTCTTCTCTCTCTCACTTTTATATGTCGGCAGGTTTTGTTCAAGCTTTCCTGGCTGCCATTAAATATTTATTTCATGTATTTTTTTTAATTGTGTGTGGTGTAATTCTTTACACTGAAGGCAACATTCTAATTCTGCTTTAAGGGTACAAATCACTTGGTCACATTTGTCAATCTTATCTCAAACTAGTTACTGAATTTCTCCTCCTGGACTTTTAAAACTAAAAATGGTGTTCTATGCCTTAAAACAACAAAATAAAGTTTATGTGTATGTATAAAAAAAAAATTAACAACCTCACCTTCCTCACCGTAGAATGGAATAGAATCAAAACCAGACAGAGCACCCCCACCCCCCACCTTTCAAACGTTTTGGTAGGATCCAGTTACCAGAACAACCAAACCTAAGAAATCGGCTTGTTTAGTGCACAACTATATAAAATTGCCTCGATTTCTCTTCAATACTACTAATCTTAACTCAAAATTGTGCATATGTTGTATGTATTTTAAGTGAGTTTTTTTTTTTTTTTTTAAAGAGTAAATGTATCCATCGTGCACTTGTACCCAGTATCTTAACTGTGGGTTGTGGGGCAGCACAAGGCGCCGGACTAGGAAGAAAGAGCCGCTGTTAAATGTGTTTGCACTCTTCTGATTGGAGGAGAGGGCGACAAAAAATATAACTCGCACAGCGGCACAGGGCGCTACAATAGCCAGCAATACATTATACAATATACATTGTTTACATTGTATACTGCTCGTTATATTCTTATACACATTTGGTGGTGGCCCTGTGTTATATAACTATTTGATTTAGTATTTAGATCATAATGCACTGGGTTTGACCACCAAATGAGTGAAATGACAAGTTTGTGAGTCTCATATTTTAAACTTGTTCTTGTTGTAAGGGTGTATGTAAGGCTATAGGTAATGGTATATCTAAGGGTAAATGTAATGGTATATATGTAATGGTATATCTAAGGGTAAATGTAATGGTATATTAAGGGTATAGGTAATGGTATGTGTAAAGGTATAGGTAATGGTATATCTAAGGGTAAAGATAATGGTATATGTAAGGGTATATGTAATGTTATATTATATGTAATGTTATATGTAGAGTATATGTAAGGGTATATGTTATGGTATATTATATGTAATGTTATATGTAGAGTATATGTAAGGGTATATGTAAGGTTATATTATATGTAATGTTATATGTAGAGTATATGTAAGGGTATATGTAATGTGATATTATATGTAATGTTATATGTAGAGTATATGTAAGGGTATATGTAATGTTATATTATATGTGACGTTATGTGTAGAGTATATGTAAGGGTATATGTAATGGTATATATCACATTTTTAAAAAACCCTACATTCCCTTAATGTGCACCGGATACACACAAAAGTTCCAATCTTTCAAAGGGAATACAAAGGTTAAATTTATATCTTTTTTTTACGCCTCTTTTTTTACTTTAGAGGCCCAATATTTTCTCCTGTGCCCTGGGCCTTGACCAGAGGCGTAGCGGGGGGGGGGGCAAGGCAACTTGCTCCCGGGGCATTTTACCTTTTTAATACCTTTTTAGCGCCCCCCCCAATTCGAAAACCATATAATATTATATGTAAAATATACCATTTGGCGCCCCTGAACCTCAGCGCTCGAGGACATATGTACCCCCGCCCCACCCTAGCTACGCCTCTGGCCTTGACCAACCTGAATACACCACTTTGTACTTACTGCATATATTGAATGAAATGTGATTTCATAAAAAAATAATAAACAGATTTGATAGAATTAAATACTGTATTCACAAAATAATTATGCACATTGTGGCTGAAGTTCATTAAAAAAATGAATTCTCATATAAAGAGTAAAATGTATTACGATGTTTTAATTTAAAATCATGTCTCACTCTAATTACCATATGAAAATAATATAGTCTATTTCTTTAAGAACTATTTATTTATTGTTTTTTTGCTTATAAATAAATAAAAATGTTCATGACAAATAATTTTTCACCCTCCATATATTTACCGGGCGTGTTTAAATGTACAGTTAAAGTCACACAGATATTTACAGCTGCAAATGTTTTCTGATGATGGATTCAAAAGATGGCATACTGCACAGTAACAAGTAGCAGGTACACATACATGTAAGCTAGAAAAAAAAAGGAAATAATGTACAAATCAATGGCCAAAAGTCATAAAACTTATTTTTTTTAATGTGACCGAGTCATTTGTTTCCACTAATAGTACATCCTTGTGGAAAACAGGGCTCGATTTACCACCGGGGATATCCCCCGCACTAAGAACTGTCATCCCCTGGCTCTGCTTTAGCTAATATATCCCTGCCGGGGATGAAACCAGAGACATTTATCCTCGGCTCTGCAGAAATTTTTTTCATCCACGGCACTGGTTTTTTCTTAAATCGAGCACTGGTTGAAAATCCATGTAATCATAAGATGATTATCTCAGATAAACCACTTAAAAGTCATAGTTATGTGAAGTTTGTGTTAGTTGTGAACTCCATACTTTGTGCTGAGTCAGGCAGGAATGTTATCACCCATGGTCTGCAAGTCAAATGTGATTGGTGTGAACATGTGTTGTGAACTTCATACTTTGTGCTGAGTCAGGTAGGAATGTTGTCACCCACGGTCTGCAAGTCAAATGTGATTGGTGTGAACATGTGTTGTGAACTTCATACTTTGTGCTGAGTCAGGCAGGAATGTTGTCACCCATGGTCTGCAAGTCAAATGTGATTGGTGTGAACATGTGTTGTGAACTCCATACTTTGTCCTGAGTCAGGCAGGAATGGTCTGCAAGTCAAATGTGATTGGTGTGAACATGTGTTGTGAACTCCATACTTTGTGCTGAGTCAGGCAGGAATGGTCTGCAAGTCAAATGTGATTGGTGTGAACATGTGTTGTGAACTCCATACTTTGTGCTGAGTCAGGCAGGAATGGTCTGCAAGTCAAATGTGATTGGTGTGAACATGTGTTGTGATCTAATGATGTTTATAAAAGGTCTACTGTGTTTACAGAAGATTAGTTATCAATGGAGTTAGCCCTGTACTATTGAGAGTCAGCCCTGTACTAGTGAGAGTCAGTCCTGTACTGGTGAGAGTCAGCCCTGTACTAGTGAGAGTCAGCCCTGTACTAGTGAGAGTCAGTCCGGTACTAGTGAGAGTCAGTCCTGTACTAGTGAGAGTCAGTCCTGTACTAGTGAGAGTCTGTCCTGTACTAGTGAGAGTCAGCCCTGTACTATTGAGAGTCAGCCATGTCCAAGTTGTCAGTGCATTGAAGTCAGTGAGGATAAATAGTTGTTAGTCAAGTCAGTCATTGTATGATCTGTTGTTTTACGATGTATACTAAATAGTATCATATGACACAGGGAGTCCAAAAAGTCACTGGGAGGAACCTGTGAATTTCAACTCTTCACTATCCCCCTCATAAGTCAGATTGATTCATTTGATAACCAAAATATCCTAGCTAGATAAACAGTTTGATGGATTTACACCAGAAAGTAATAACAAGTATAGGCAGCACATGTATTTTATTTTTAAAAAAATAGACTAGGAGTCCACAAAGTTTTTTTTTTACAACTTCAATCTCAATGAGCTGAATAATAACACTTGATTCGGTGCCACCATTGATGATGCCATGCTACAGAGAAAAATGGCAAAAAGTGAAACACCATCTTCATGTGCTTTGTGAAGTTTTTAGTCTCCACAAAGTTGTATTAAATAACAAAAAAAAAAAGAAAGGGTTAGGGTTAGGCAGGGTTAATAATTTACATAGAATTATATACTCATCTGTTTTTTGTTCTTTTTTATAAAAAGGTTTAAACTTGTAAGAGACTTTGTGGATCCTGTGTTTAACTTTCTAAAGTATTAACTTACTCGAAATCACTTTATGTGCATGTGAAGGTTGTGAAGATTTACTGTTAAGTTGGCATTCTTGATCCCAGTCCTCAGGAACTGTATCTTGAGTTATTGATACAAATTCTGCTAATTTACAAGGATTTTCACAACCTGGGGGTAGAAAAAGTGACTTAACTTGCAAACAGAAATATAGTTCAAGCAGTCTAATGATATATTAATACCAGTAACAAACTGCCCAGCTTTTGAGTGGACAAAGACACTTAGCAAACCATAAACAAAAAGTAAATTAAACAAAAAAATTATGTAGTACACGTTGAACACAGAATAGAAAAACGATTTCAGAAGTCATTACACAAAAAGGATACATTTCAAAGGCATATAAAAGTAAAATGTATGGCGGATGCCTTTAGATAAAGGAAAGCAGATGAAAATATCATGTTATGTGAAATAAAAAATATTCTCACATAGAGAAACACTTTTCAACTAACGTGAACATTGGCAATTATATTCAGTTATTATATCAATAAATTATACTCATAAATGAAAGAATTCAAAGAAAATAAATGGGGTGATATGTTACATGCTGTGTTGGTCAAATAATGATCCCATAAGGCAGACCTGAGAATGGAACATAAATGGCATGAGACATGTATGAAGATCAAGCCATTCATGGAGAAGACCAGCAAAAAAATGAGGCAAAAGAGGGAGGGAAGACTGGGAAATCATATCTGCTTTATTTGAGACCCTTAGCTCCCAGGGAAAATTGTTAATGGAGTTTACATTATAATCGAAGACTCACCAGGTGGGGTCAGTTCATATGGTTCTCTAGTTGTATCATTCCTATAATAAATCCTGACGAAATAATCGTTCTGTATATAATGCAGTTCCACCATGACCAAGGCTCTATACATGGGAGCATGACGGTCAAAAACATGCATGGCAGACAGCAGGGCAGCAACTGTGGTGTCATGCTGAAATATTTCAAGTTACATGTTATATACATGTATCCTGTTTTAAAAGTAATCTTTTTTAAAACTAAAAATTAATGATGCTGTAAAGATAGAATAAACTTGGCTTACCGCTGAATACATATAAAATTTAGGACTTGGTGCATCTTGTATAACTGCTGCTTGCATATTGGAGATAATTTCTTTCAAGAGTGGACCTAACGATAAATAAAATTTCTCATGTACTGTGTCAGATAGGTAATGTCAAAAATGTATAGAATGTGAGAAAATCATTTGAAAACTTTACGCAATTCAATGTTACTTTAAATACACTTCCATGTTAATAGCTTAACATTACCTCCAGTGAGTCTTGCCATTTCAGGGGTATAAGTATAGACTGCAGAACTAAGACTGCTTAATGATAACAGTTTATCCCAAACACCATTTTCATAGGCCCAGTCATTCCACGTCAAATTATGGATTTTCTGAACACAAAAAATACATTTCAGTTATTTCATATTTCAATAGTATCATGATGTGGGAAAGTCTTTTTTAAAAAAATTAGAAGAAATAAATATGCAATTATTTCAAGTGAAACAATTTTAAGCACATTTTAAAATATTTTTGGAACTTTATTATGCTTACACATTAATAAATCATAAAACTTAGAATATAAAAGAGAGTTAGAGTACATGTTTCTATAGAAACGTAAATGTTATTATTAAGGTATAAAAAAAATAGCTAACAGTGAGTGTAGTATTGTTATGCATGTATTATTTTTTTCATTTAAATACGTCAACACATAATCAGAAATCTAAACCTCATGAAACATTTCCTACCTCACATAAAAGTGTATCAGAAACACCCCAAATTTCTAAAATATTCTCTTTCTTGATTCCAGTCTTGGCCTCTACCATGTCATAGAAAACCTTTTTGTTGTTGAACATAGTGAAATGAAACATACAATTTATTTTAAAGTTAAACATAGTGAAATGAAACATACATTTTATTTTAAAGTTAAACATAGTAAAATGAAACATACATTTTATTTTAAAGTTAAATGTAATTAATTATTCAAAATATAGACTTTTTTTTTCTTTAAGTTTTCTTCAATGATTAATGAAACTATTTTATTGTAAGAAGACAATGAAATACTTAATTAGTTAAAGCAGTGCTTCTCAAACTATTACATTTCATGACATGCTCTGAAAACTGTTTACAAAAATTACAAGTTTATTCATTTAGAATGTAAATTAACCAGAAATAGAATCAAAGCTTCATTAATTGTTGATATGAATATTTTCTCTTTTACTTTGCAGATTAACAATCTTTTATTGTTGTAACATATGTAGAAATAGAACTGTAATTAAAAGTACATTGATTATCAACCTTTAGTATTGAATTTTAATTTTGCTATCTAGTATCCTTTCACGACCCGCCAGTGGATCGTGACTCACATTTTGAAAACCACTGGTATATGTTACTTTAACTTGGTGTTAATATTTAACTAATAAGATAATCATCAAGTTTCCTAACATTAGATTTTTAATAATTTGAAATAAAAATCCATTTGAAATAATTCAATAAGGTGCTAGACAGGTGAGCATTACTTTATTTTCCTGTTCTTCCTTTACAATTTCAGGTGACTGCAAAACATCTCCCAACAATTTGTCATATTTAGGACATGGTGCACTGATTGCTAATTTCTAATGAAATTACAAAATTACAAAATAAAAAGTGTACTCTACAGTAAAAATTATTTTAAAAGATCTTTAGTATTTCAAGAAATATTATACTAAAAAAAATGCCTTTTTTGACAGTTATATTAGTTTAAATTCAAAAAGCATTTATATAATAATTTACTTTGGCACTTATGTATAATTTTGCAATGATAAATATACTGTATGCAATGGTGTTATGAAAAGAATACATTAATATTTGCAACAGGGATGATGAAATATCTCAGAATTTCAAAATAAAATGAAGCCACATGTTAGGCTCTTTCAAGCTTTCAAATTATTCCTTTTATCATTTAGAATCTTTTTAGAGTGAACAAATACTAAAAACATTAACTCTATTTATTTGTTACATTATCCGTTTTGACTGGTGATGTCTGCACAGGTATGGGTTGCCATAAGAGGCTTGGATTCCAGATCTGTTCTCCCTGGGGTGAGTAGAGACCAGCCAGATGACAGTATGCAGACATTAGACATCTCTCTACTCCAGAAGATTGTATTAAGATCTGAATTTTTTTTTTAGAAAAAAAAACAAAGTCCTTTCTGTTTAAATTTTTTTAAGGAGAAAACTAAAAAAACGAGACTGTTAGAAGAAATTAAAAAATTACCTCCTCATGGTGGTAATAGGATGTATTGAGAAATCCACTGTAGCGATTTTTTATATAAAGCCCAAGCTCATACTGCTGTTGCTTTCCTAACTGTAAAACAATAATAAGTATATCATCAATAAAAGAGGATTTTTTTTATAAATGAAGGCAAGGGCATTTTTTAAAATGCAGTATATTTTTTTTAAGTTTAAAAGAAGGATATTTTAGGAGCATAAACTAACATTAGGGTCATTCAGCAGTATTCTTACATTAAGGTCATTTAGTTATACATATATACATATATTAGATCTATATAATAAAGTTTGCTTAAGCCCCTGAGGGCTCATCAAGGCAAATTAAGTGTAAATTCTGTTGAGGGATAGTGTGGCTAGCATTACGCCCAGCTGCCTTTAATCCCCTAACTTAAAATCAGGTCCCCAATTACAGCTGGGTAGACGTGGGGACTTTATTCTAGCAGTACAGAACTATTGTAGGTCTTTTAGCAATACAGACATACAGTGACCTCTGGTTGGCAACATAAACTTACACAAAGCTACTGACAGCTGATCTTGCCCCCCCCCCCCATTACTTCTATCCATTGGGGCCCCATTAGCTTTTAAGACATTAAGAGCAGATTACTGTGTCCCTGACTTCTGTTCAGGTTCTTACCCCCTTGCTGCCACTGATTTACATAGGGTCTTCAGGCAATAAAAGAGCTATATGAAGGTCTTCTAGAAATTTACTTACATAAGCCAGCAATAGACTTATATATTAGCTATACAGACTTACATTATGGTTAATCTAGTAATTACAGTATTTTCACAATATAGACTTACATTAGTCAGCCAACCAAGGCCATCAGGCCAAGCAGTAACTTGATTATTATCTAATGGGTAAACTGAAGATGGACTGCGATCACCATGACGATAAAGCTGGAATAAAGGCATTTCAAAAACTACATTTACTGGTGTGTAACAATTAATGAATTTTTCAATTTCTTGAAACTTTTTTTTTTATTTATTTATGTCATCTACCCATTTAAATTATGACAAAACAAAAGAAATAGTTCATAATTGAGAAAAAATGTACAAAATTATGACAATAATTGTAATTTTTTACTCACCACACTGGCTAACTTTAAAGTAGGTTGCGCTGAAGAAAATCTTAAATTGACTATTAGAATAATACATAGTACATTTAACTTTGATATTTCCATAATGAACTCAAGTTAATAAAAAAAAGTAGTTGCAAATGAACCATACAAATTCAGGGCAAGGTATGGAGAAGTTGTTTCAAACTCTTTCATATTTTAAGCAAACAGTTTACAAAACTGGACCATTTTATCTTATCAAATACAGATGACAGGACAGTTATACCTCTATTGATAACTAGACCTGTGCTAAGAAAGATTATTTAACCAAATTTTTATTCTGTTTTAAAAATAGTGTATAACAAATGTTTAAATTTAACATGCAATAAAAGAACTGTTACTACTTTAGACCTGCTCTATCATTTAACCGATTATAACTTTAGATAAGGTTTTTTTTTTTTGTTGTTATAAGAGCATGTTATCTTTTGTTAAGTGGATTATCTAAATTTGAGACAGATCATTCAACAATAAAAAAAAAATGAAAAATTGTCTGCATCTTTTCCCTATATTCCCTTAACCCTATTTTAATTAAATCATCATTTAGAAATACAACTCAGGAATTGGTTTTTATAACTGAACACATTTTGTGTTAAGGGGCTGTCCATTAATTACGTCAACAAAATAGGGGGGAGGGGAGGGCAGAAAATTTTTGACAATTGTTGACAAGGGGGAGGTCAAGAAAAGTTGACGTCAACAATGCTACTTTTTTTTATTTATTTTTTAAAATTTAATAAAATTTCTTAATAAATAGGAAAATTAAACAGCGTTTGTAGTCATGTGTCACACACTCGCCTAACATTCAGTATTTTAATTAAACTAACTATATTCCTACTAATTTTGCCACATAAACATTTTGGAAGCCACCTTTTTTTAGAGGGGGGGGGGGGTAATCAAATGTTGACGTAATTTTATAGGAAGTCTCTGGAAGTCTGACAAGATGTTGACTAGGGGGGAGGGCGAAGGTAAAAATCGCCAAAAATTTGTTGACATAAGTAATGGACAGCCCCTAAGTCTTCACTATTTTATTGTTTATAGTTTTTGGCTAATTGATTTAGCTTTTTTTTATGTGTTATAGAAATCTGTGTTAAGAAAATCCATCTGTGAGTTGATTCAAGTTGAAAAACAGCATACAAAAAAAAAAACAAAAGAAATTGAAAACTTGTTTTATAAATTTGGCATTATATTTATTTAGACATCAATCAAAATGAATTTTATACAATCTGTAAACCAGAATATAAATACAATTAAAAATAATATCCCCCCTTCCAGCACTCCTACACCAATTATACGTTAATCATCTTATGACAAATTTTAAACTAAAAAAAAAAATACAAACAGACCAACAAAAACTGAGGTTATGAAAATAAGTGCAAATAAAAAAATAATTTTCAAATTAATCTCTACCATAATGTGACAATAAGATCATCAAAAAAAGTATCATTTCAACAAAAACCAACAATAATACTATATTATGATGCATACAAATTATATTAACAAGTCACCACATTTTTTTGGTATGTACATTTTGCATTACTTTCTCAAATTTTAACACTTCATTTTATTAGCGCTTAGACATTTTACTGTATGATCCAGAATCATTATAAGGCCTGCGTCTCTTGCGGCTAATGCTAGGCTCAGATAGACTGTAACAAAAAAAACAAAAAACTTTCTGAGAGAGCATTTTTGTGTGTATTAAAGGCTTTAAACTAATTACTATTTCAAAAAGATGAACTTGATTCTAATATTCATAACATATTAACAACCATCTCAAGCTCAGCTTATGAAATTTTAGGCTCTTCATAGATTTTGTAGAAAAATAAACAAACATCAAGTGCGCATTTCATCCAGACACCGGCTGAAAATGCTAATAATGACACCTGAGAAATTTATTATTATTTATTGCAGAATACATTGGGTAAATTTTCTTTAAAAAACAGGAGGGAATTCAAAAAAAGATTGAAATGGAAAAATAGACAAAATCTGACAAATTGATTGAGAGCAGTTAAACCCCTAAATCTGGAAGAGTTGAAACAAAATGATTCAAGATAAAATCCATGGTATACCAGAAATGTTACAGCGAACAAAGAGGAACCTCAACAGCAGATTAGAAAAATGCATAAGTAAAGGAGGAGAACCTTTACAGGATGTAATTATCAGACATTGATAATATAGATTACTGTATCATAAATGGAAAGTTGTAGTGTAAAAAAAAATTTTGGATTTCTTCTAATCTGATTGGGTATTAAGAAAATTCCAATTTTTCTAACCCTGTATAAAGAGCCCACAAGTATAATATTGCTAATATTATAATATACAAGCTGTACCCTGGAAAACATTTTCAAAATTTCTCCAATTATTACTTGAAAAAATAGTTCACCTTGAGGTTATCATGAATAGCCCAATGCAACTATGTGTGTTTATTTATTCTATCTTATGAACAAAATTGAGAAACTTAGTAAAAAAGGTATTTATTTTTCTTCCTTAAGGAGATTTATTTTTTTTTAAAAATCACAAAAAAGGAAAAAAAAAATGTTGCTACAAACAGGGGTTGGCAGCATCATCGCCAACTAGCGAAACCACTCCTCTACTATGACAGATAACCATGTTGATGTTTATACCATGCTTGCGGAGCCACCATATTTTTTTCCGGCTCCGGCTCCCTATTAAGATAGTATCACACGAGACAAAAATTTTTTTAATTGCGCCACGCAAACATGCCGCTGATAAAAAGTTATGCAAATTTTGCCGTGTTCACCCCCATAGTCAGGAACTTAAAAAATATACGCATTGTCAGTTTTACTAAAAACAAACCATTTCAGTGCATCCAGAATCATATCATTATTTTCGACTGAGGTTTCACTAGTCGCCATTTTCATAAGTAATAAAAAGTTATTTCAACGATCAAATTAGCAAATAGTAAAATGATACATTATTTAAAATATTTTAAAGACTTCAGTATTTATATTTATTATTTATAAATTCGAAGTGACTATTCGGACCCGGGAACCAATAAACTCCGATCTTTAATCGGACCCAGTCCCAATAAAGGCTGATTGTTATTCAGACCCACAGCCTTATAAATTTATCTACTCTATTTCAGCTATTCTATTTATAATAAAATTGTTAAATACAGAAAGCGACCATTTTGTTTTTAGTCTTTTACAAATTCGCTGTCAAATAATATACAAAATGACGCGTTCTATTTGTCGTCGTAGTAAAAATTTATTTTTAAATGATTGATACAATTATTCTATGAAACAAAACTGTTTTAACTTTATATATAACAAAATAACATGTCATTAAAAAAATTTCGGAGGGTAAACAAGATTTAAAACGAATACAAAACGATTCCCCATTAAAGATTTCTTGCGGTGATGTGCGTGCACGCTATCATTTAAATGCTGTTATTGTTGTGGCGTTCGTAAAACATGACAACATCTCAAATTGTAGGGGGCAAACAATCAAACAAATTCGGAATTTTAAAGCTAAAAAAAAAAAAATTCTGCTTTAAAAAAAAAACATTTGGGAGCCGTGGAGCCGCCAGATTTTTTCGGCTCCGGCTCCAGCAAAAAGTACGGTTGATTAGCTTACACTTTATGTTGGTAAAGTTTTTTTTTCTATTACTTTAAAAAATAAAAAAAAATAATATTTTAATTTAGAATTGTATCCATATTCAACAATTTTTTTAATACTATAATGTTTTAAATTAGATCAGTTTTTAAAACAATTTTTTTTTATTACTAGCAATAAAATGTATTACAATAAGTGCTGCTATATTCGTAAATTCCAATTATTGCAAATGTTGTTCTTAAGAAATTAAAAATGCAATATGCTTTAAAACCAAACAAAAAAAACTTTTATATGAATGGTAATATTTTAATCATTTAATATTCTAGACTATATTTATGTTTAAAACCAAAGAAACTATTTAAAGTTGTTTATTTAATGTAAAACAATTTTGAAAATTGAGATGCCAACAACCAACCAATAATATTCTAACAGTATGCTGTATTCTTACTTTAAGTGTGACTCTGACATGAAGTGTCTTTTATCATTTTAGATGCATAACTGAGATTTTTATTTACACTCACCAAGCTTTGAGAGCAATTATCTGTTCTGGACAAAAATCTGAAGGAGATGGATTTTCCATTAGGAAAGCAGGTATATATTCAGCTTTTAAACAATGTATGTCAGCTAGCAATAACTTCTCAAGGTCTTCCTGCAGTAAATAAAAAAAAACTATAAAATAATGCATGAATGTTTCTTCCATTACATAGTTACCTCTTGGTAAAATTAAGCATAAAAAAAAAAGTATTTCAATGTAATAATCTACTTTATACTCTGCGACTGCATTACCTCAGGTATTTTAACCTTGCTTAAATCAACAAATGCATGAGTCCCAATGATATTTTCTGGAAAAGGTGACCTAGAAGAATAAAAAATAAAAGTTATTAATAAATGGAAGTATTTTTATTTTTTGTTGTGCCCTAATGAGAAATATATTTTTATAACAGTCCACACCAAAAAAAGAAAGTTTTATACCTCAAAGCAGTGACAATTGCTCCTCCTGCTTCAAGCATGCGCTTAAAATTATCCTCTTTTTTTGTATCTAGGCATAAAAGAACTTTCCAACCGTCAAACGCCCCTTTACAAGATGGATTTATCTGAAATAAGAACAAATTAGCACCTTCATCTCAACAAGCTTTTTCAAAATATTTTACGACCCTGTTTTTTAGTTCATAAATGATGTGGGAGGAGAATCAAATAATTTATATTCCAAAATATTTTGAGTAATTGGGTGGGGGAGGAAGGTGAAATATAGGGGAAAATACACACACACATTTTAAATCTTGTTCAGATATATATTTTTAAAATCATTTTTAAACATAATTTTTTTCAAAGTCAACTTCAGATGTTATGATTGATATAAATAAAAAGGTACCAATTTAATTGTTTTAAAAAAAATTGTTACCTTTTTAATATCAGCAATTTTTTTTCGCCATTTATGAGCAGCAGCAGCTAGTTTTGCATTTTGTGTCTCCATGTTCTGCATCAAAGATAAAGTGTATTCAGAGCCCCATTCATGTGGACTTTCCTGTTTTTGAAATATACATACTGTTAAATACATGTATATGGACATGAAAGATTCAACTAATTGAGATTATAATAATAATAAAAAAAACAATTCCAAAACATTCAAAATTGTGTTCTTGTTATTTCATGTATCATTAAGAGAAAAAAGAATTTTACCTCTACAAACTTTCCTTCTTTCCTACATGCTTCTAGGTAAGATTTATGAAGGACCCATTTACCAGAAGCCACAGATGATAAACATTTCTCATTTCTAGCTGGTTGAGCTAGAAGTGAAATAAACATGCACAAACATTTTACAATACTGATTGGTGTTCATCTACATGTAAAATTAAATAAACAATTACTGGTTGGTATCCATCCGCATGTATAATTAAATAAACAGATGCTAATATCATGATTTAATCATTATCTGATGCTTTAGTTGTTTGTTTGTTGTTTTTTTTAAATTGTAATTTCAACATTGAAAAATGTTGATAAAATAATTTTCTAAGATGCAGTAAGTATGTGACAGTATTGTTTACAACTTTAAATAAAATACATGTATTAAGATTGACTGAATGAATCAAAATGTGAGCAATATGCATGATTAAATAACAAGCTAACCAATGTACATGTAATTACTAAAAATCCTTGTCAAATGAAATCAGATAATACAGTAGTTATATAAAAACCAAAAGTCTTATAGATATAAAAGGCCAAATAAAAAAAATTTAGTTTCTGATAAAACATGAAATACAAAGATCAGTTCACAATGACCTACCAGCAATAAGGTGTGTGCATGATGAATGAAAGTGAGCCGACTCTAAAGACTTTCCACCAAGCTGTTCCACAAGAGCTGAGTAATGTAATCTTTCCTGTTGATTATATACACACTTATTTTTTAAAATAATAAAAATGTTCATATTAATAAATTATAAACTAGCATCTTAATTAGTAAAAAGTAGTGAAAATTCATTAGAATTGAGAATGCATTACGACCTCAAGTTGTATATATCAATACATTTATTGATGTACATATAATGACATGAAATGCCTTCAGTTCACAGCATGACCCCAAACAGTAATATTTTGCTTGCTCATGTACATTAGTACATATTAAGAGATGAGTCTCACTTTGAGCCAATGAAATGGGAACGTGCAGTACATTTTCTAAGTTTGGTGCAACATTCAAATCTCACAAAGCCACTCCCTAAAAGTCCATCACAACTATCTAGTAGTTAACATTATATGCTCAAAACTGATCTGGGTAGAATTCGCCTCTCATACTATTGTTTTAAAAAAAGCTACAGGACTGACCATAATTAATACTTTGATCTTTTTTTAAGATGACATTGCCTTACTGCTAAAGTAATGATGAATATTTCCTGATAGAGATGGATGCCAGCTTTAGTTTCTTTTACAAGTTAGGCTTTTGACACCCCCCCGCCCCATAGAAAAAAAACAAAGAAATATTATCTTTGATAACATGGATGTCAGTGAAGTTGGTTTTCATTTTTAGCAACCTAGCCAACTTGAGTGTAGCCTCAATTTTCAATATTTAATTGGAATCATTATTATAGGAGCATATTACAAGGGGTGTGTCTTTACAACTACTATACATTTTACATTCCAAAGCTTTAATATTTTAATTAACACACACACAATGACAACTGGTTAGGGATATTTAAGAAATATTATTACAGACATATGTAATTCATTAACAAAGCTATGTAAAAATTAGGATCATAGTATATTTAGCATATATCTCTGCTTATCACCTGTCAAGATTGACAGATGTTTACATTAAATGCTTTAAAAAATGGCTGTCATACTACTGAAAGCTTTTAGTAAGTTTCACTTTGGCTTTAATTCTTTAACTCACTTTTAAACGCATTCTCATTTAATGAGAAGGCCATGTTTGGGAACACATAATATAGATTTTTCATGAGAATGCAGGATTTTAATCATTTTGAGACCAGGAATTAACAACTAGTAGAATTACGAAGAAAATTACTTTTTAGTAATGTTTATAATAGTAAAAAAATTAGACCTTGAGATTATCATGTCAAAATAAATAGAATGCATAGCACCAGTGCAGAAAAAGTGAACCTTTTTTAGTTTATACAGACTAGCCAAAATTATACGGAAGTGTGAAAAAAACAATTTTAAGCACGCTTAATTCTTTCAAAACTAAAAAGTACGAAATAAAAAAAAATTTAACAAAAACTTTTTAGAAATAGACTTTTATAAAGAAAAATTCTCTAAAATGTCATTAAATCATACACAAGTGTATATAAATTAAAATGAACTAAACTTGTCTTAATACAGTTAATAGGTATCTTTGAATAAAGAAGTGGGACGGATGGCCGAGTGGTGTAGATACTCGACTGTCAACCTGAGAGTCCTGGGTTCGAGGCCCATGGAGTTTTTCCAGGTGAAATTTGGTGCAAAGTCGTCCCACAAGCCCACCCAGCTTTAAAATGGGGACCCAACTTTAGTTGGGGAAGTAAAGAAGGCTGGGCGTTGTGCTAACCACACAATCCCTTCATATGCCGAGGTTATGGAAACAGATGGATTCTACACTTCATCAGTCCCATTTGGCTCGTTAGGGCCAAGAAGGGAAACTTGAATAAAGAAGCTATATATCTAGAGGGGCATCCATGTTTATATTTGGGGTAATGATAATTTATATAAATATTAGTATGATTTAATGATTTGTTTGTTTGTTTTTTACTTTATAGAGCATTTTTTATAAAACCTAATTTTTTTTTTTTTTTTTTTATATTTCTTTTTCTCTCATTCAAACCTTTTAAGCTTACTTCAATCTGTAGTCCCGACATTATAAATATTGGTACAGGATTAATGACATTTAAATTTTCAGCAGACTCTTCACTAATCAGCTCAACTGCTTGAGGTGCCTGGACTTCGCTTGCTGGTTTCATGAAGGGAAACGCTGAGAAGAAAGTAAAGAATAAAAGAATGACAGAGGTGGTATAAATAATACAACATTTTTCATGATGAGACTTTTCTGTCAAGATTCAGGAATATGTAATATACTAGCACCCACAAAAACATTTGATACTCTTACCTAATGGGGGGGGCTCAGGAGTCGGGGACCTGGTGTGTGCCAATTTATTTTCAGTGCTATTTCCTTCCTGTCAGAAGAAATGTAATTGGTCAACACGTAAATAAAACATCTCAGTTTTCACCATATTTTATGGGAACTAAAATAAATGAATAACAAATTAAAACAACAACGAATAATTTGATTAAACAGCCAAAATATAAACTACAAGCATGTATACATTTTTTTTTAAACTGACACATTGCATAAAAGTGACAAACTTTTTTAATCTTTTCCGAATAAATATTTTCTTGAGGCATTTCAATAGCTGCCATTAATTCCTCTGTGTTTTGACTAGGGTGGCAAACTAGTTCAAGTTTATCAGCCAATTTCTCTTTTTCCAATCTAAAAAAAACATTTCATAAGTGCATGTATTTCAAAATGTATTTTATTATTAAAAAAAAACAGGATGAGGATTAAATAAAAAAAATTTTCAAGTACTTTTACAAGCTTATTGCACTTATAACATTTTCATTCACTATTTTATTTTTTAAAGCATGATAGATGCATTTTTTAAAGCATGATAGATGCATTTTTTAAAGCATGATAGATGCATTTTTTAAAGCATGATAGATGCATTTTTTAAAGCATGATAGATGCATTATGAAAAAAAAAATACCTTTCTGTGGGATCACCCCATGTAACCTGAAGACTCTGAGAAGGTTCTTTGATAGAAACTGAAAATCAAAAGAATATATTTGAATGATCTGGCGTTTCCATATTTTTGTCAAAACTGATTCAATTCCGATTCTTCTGTAAAACATTGATTAATGATTCCGATTCCTGACAACAATGTTTCATTAAATAGTCGCAGAAAATTAATACAACATTTTTTGGTTTACGTTTACAGCTACACAACTTTTGTTACTAAGAAAGAAAGAGAAACTCTTAAATAATCTTCATCACAAACAAGTGAAATTAATTTTATATATAAAGCTGAAGTTTATATATGAAATTCCCATTGAATCTATGTTAAATTGTCTCCACATCACATTTTAAAAATAAAAGACTACATTAAAATTATAGCCATTCCTCCCTTGCCTTCCCACCTACCAGTTGATTATCACCATTAAAGAAAAACATATAACTTTTATTTTCACAACAAAGATACATACCCCACAGAGATACTTGGCACGCAAGGACAATGTTTAAACAAATGGGTTAGCGATATATGTTATGGGACTATTTTTGTGTTTGCTGTCTGTTTAATAGTTATTTTTAATTCTAGTGCAGGCATAATATGAACGCAGTATGCATCTAATAAGTGAATATTTAGATTATTTTTATATTATTATGTTAGAATGTGTTATAATAAAATTATTATTATTTCAGATTTTGTCTCAAAATACTTGCATTTGAAACCAGTTTATAGAAGATACTACTATATACAGTATATTTGGGGGCCCCAGGCAAAAGAACAGATGGGGACCCTGGGCAAAAGTACATTTGGGGGCCCTAATGTAATGTACTTTTGGGGCTTAGGCTAAATTGCTGTTAATGCAAAGGCTTGCAAATATTTGGCACCTAAATATCTCTGAAAACTGGGGCTCCCTTCTATTTATCCCCAATATTAAATTATTTTTGCCTAATTCTTTGGCAAGTAGTCATATTGCCCTTCCTTGTGAATAACAAAATAAAAGTCCCGACTAGACTTTATTGTGGGAGCACTTGGCAGCCCCGTAGTTTGCATATTCATAAAAATGACATTTGTTAAAATATAGGGACATATCATTTTAAGCAGGTCAACCATCGAGCATGTGAAATGAGAGGTCGCCCCCACTAAATTGAAAAAAATATCTTAGGGTGCTATTGTCTTGGCAAGTTTTTGTCCAGATATCCTCTAAAAGAATTTTTTTCCCTGGATTGAAGCGATCTTGTACTATCTGGTATTTGGTGCTTTGCATTGATGTCATTATATGTCTTAACATGTAAGCCAATACATGTATCGATGTCATTCTAATCTAGAGGATGTAATGATGTCAGTTCACCAAAATGTGCCAAATTCACCAATATAACAGATGATGTCATACAGATGTAAACAAGTGATGTAACAAGACAAAATATCCCATGTATACATGCATGAGATTGGTAATGCTGATCACTAGGGAGCGACCGATATGCCTTTTTACCGATAGTCCGATACCGATATTTTCCCCCAGCATTTTTATCGATACCGATACCGATATTGTCTTTTTAGGGGTTGTCCATTATTTATGTCAACAAATTTTTGGTGATTTTTACCTCCCCCCCCCCTTGTCAACAACTTGTCAAACTTCCAGAGACCCACCCCTATAAAATTACGTCCACATTTGATTACCCCCCCCCCCTAAAAAAGGTGGCTTCCAAAATGTTTATGTGGCAAAATTAGTAGGAATATAGTTAGTTTAATTAAAATACTGAATGTTAAGCGAGTGTGTAACACAAAACTACAAACGCTGCTTAATTTTCCTATTTATTAAGTAATTATATTAAATTTAAAAAAGTAACATTGTTGACGTCAACTTTTCTTGACCTCCCCCCCTCCCCCTTGTCAACAATTGTCAAAAATTTTCTGACCCCCCCTCCCCCCTATTTTGTTGACGTAATTAATGGACAGCCCCTTAAGCAACAACAATGCCAAACACGTGTTATTCTCGTGCTATACTATGACATATTTCAAGCCAAGTTCACATATTTTGTAACACTTCCCCCACACGTGTCTTGTTTAACCCCCCCCCCCCCAGATACCGATATTTTTTTTTAATCAACAACAATGCCAAACACGTGTTTCTCTCATGCTACAGCTAATGACATATGTCAACCCATGCTTACTCCTTCCCTGTCATATTTCGTAACACTTCGCCGACTTCCCCCCCCAACTTCCCATCCCAACAAAAAATACACAGATGTTCACTAATTGTATCATTCAAGGTCATACATTAGAATTAAGAAATGCCAATCCTATTGTTTCAAGGTCGTATCTCTGATGTATATGTGACAATTCCTGTGTACGGGTTTTTTTTTTTTTGCCTTTTTTTTAAATCTTTTCTGAACTGGTTATAGAATTGGGTTATTTACTGATTTTTTTTTCTGCAACTCTGTTGTGAAAAAAAAAAATGTATCGGCAGCCAAAAAACGGCCGGTCCGACAGTTAACCCATAGTGCCATTATCGGTTCGACTATCGGTCGCTCCCTACAACAATAGGCCGATCCGATATTAACCAATAGTGCCAATATCGGTCCGATACCGATAGCGATCCGATTATTGGTCTCTCCCTACTGATCACCATACACCAGAGAGATATCATTAGCTCCAAGTAAGAACATATCTTTGAAGTAAACATTACATGTATAAATTCCAATACCAGAGAAAAAATACTGATTCTTTCGATCCTAGATTCCGATTCATCATCCCATCACTAAAATATATTATATAAAAATTTTGAATTTAATTTCATAAACCATATGAAGTTTATATATTAATAGAGAAGTATTTTTCTGAAAAGTTACATCTTGAAAATCCTTACTTACTCATAAAATGTGTATATAAAGTATTGAATAAATCTATTAAATTTCTTTAAAAAACCTATTACTATCCAGGGTTTTGTGGGACAGATGGCCGAGTGGTGTAGATACTCTACTGTCGACCTGAGAGTCCTGGGTTTGATCCTCTGTGAGACCCATGGAATTTTTCCAGGTGAAATTTGGTGAAAAGTCGTCCTACAAGTCCACCCAGCTTTAAATGAGTACCTGACTTTAGTTGGGGAATTAAAGGTGGCTGGGTGTTGTGCTAACCACACAATACCTTTATATGCCAAGGTTATAGGAACAGGTGAATTCTACACTTCATCTGCCCCGATGATCCGCTAGGGTTAAGGGAACTTTACTTTTTTTATCCATTGTTTAAAGAAAAAAATTTAATATCATTAAGTTAAGGCTTAAATTGCAATAAACCTTGACAATCTATTTTTAAAGTGTGAACATTTTAGTTTGCTTCATTAGTTGTTTTTTTAAATTAAATTTTTTATGAGCTGACCACTGATTAGTGAGGAAACCGTTAATTCATTCAGGAAAAGAACTCTGCATACGTTCTAGGTAAATACATGTGGTATATCATGAACAAAATAAATGATGCAGTAAAGAATATTTCACTATTATCATTTTATTTGTAAATCTGCATTGAAATGAATGTTTTATAATGTTTAATTTGTAAATTTAATGGGAAAATATTTACTTTCAATAAACCTTTCTTTAAAAAAAATGACATTTAGGGATATAAATAAAGAGCTTACCTTTTGTGGGAAATAGTGATCCACCAGCCATGGTCAGAGGACTGTCTGATGAGCCACCATCACTAGCTTGTCCACTCACTGAAACATGATAAAAACATTTCAGTACACAAGTACAAGAACTATTACATGTATTCTATTTGAACCACCGTCACTAGCTTGTGATAAAAACATTTCAGTACAAAAGTACAAGAACTATTACATGTTTTCTATTTGAATAATTATTAATTCCAAATAATTAAAAAATGAAAAAAAAACAACAGCCATGATTGTATTGTACTTACAATTTATATGTTTGCCCTTCTTTCTTAAACTGCCTTTTAATCTACTGGGTGAAAAAGAATGTATATATAATAAATAAGTTGCAAAAAAAAATGTTACTTTAAAAAAAGCTCACTTTCAAAGTAAACTTCTAAACGACTAATTATAACCAGTTTAAAAATATTGTGATAAAAATAATTAAATCAATAAGTTGACAATGAACGGCTGAATAACTGAAAAGGTGTTAATAGGGCTGCAATTTTATTAAGCTTGCTCTTGACCAAAAGGTATTTAAATAAAACGCACATTATAATTATTATCAAAAAATTCTAAAAAAGTTAGATGTACTTTATAGCCAAGATAAATGACAAAAAAAAAAGATGTATAACATTCTTGAACTGACTTACTGCTATGCTATTTACCTGGAGGCCAATGCATTACCCATAGTCTTGCTAAGAGCATCTTTTACTTCTTTGTGTTTACTCTTATCCTAGTAACAAAAAAAAAAGATTTCATTTCAATTTTAATTCATGAGAAATCTAGATTGGCTATCTAGTACTAGCCATGCCATGCAAGAATCAAGGCAGAAGGCTTCAGATGAAATCATCTAATCTCCCCTTGATGATGATAGAATTAGAAAGATAAGTGGTATTCCAGTCAGGGTATTGCATGGGGATGTTGAAGGGAAAACTGACTTGTCATAGAACAAAGTATTATAATATTCAATGGATGAGCCCATAATTTATGCCATGTTCTGGAGATAAGATAGATTAATCACCCCTACTCTAGAAAGGGAATGTGTATGAGGATTATATTAGCCCTTGGCTCTTGATCCTATAAACCACTAATGGGGGCGGTTGCTGTAATGCCCTAGATATATCCCTCCCATTGAGGAAATTTTGCGAGACCATTTATGATAATTCTAAATTATTATCTGCTGATCATTTAATTGTAATGAAAGCTACATGTATTTAAGTGCATTTTGAAGATATTGGATATTTTAATGGATGAATCTTCAAAGAAGGGAATTAATGAGACCTATTGTTTTAAGGGTTTTTTTTTCTTTAAAGTTATTAAAAAATAAATATGTGAACTGTCCAAAAGTACATATGATAAACCATGTGTCAGTTGGTAGGAGACAACAATAAGGTGAACTTGAAAAAAAAAAGGATGACAAAGAAAAGTAGAGCCTGACAGAACAGCTAGTAAAGAATGGAAAAATGAAAAAAAACTAAGGCTGAAATAGTTCATTTAAATCTAAATATGGAGGATAATATAGAATTGAATGACAGCTGTATTTTAATTTGATTATAGTTGACAACGATAAACATATACATGTGTAATACATATACAGTACAAAGTTAATGCATTATATAACCTCTTTATCTCTGCCATCAACACTTTCTCCATCAGTTGATGTTTCCAATTTCCCCTCTGAATTATCGGCTGGGTTCACTTCATCGGAAGTATGTAATGCTGAATCCTCCTGAGCTACTTCTTTTCTATTATATATAGAGAGAGTGAGATTTAAATACATTATAAAATTTTTTATGAAAATTGAATATCTATCCTACATTAAAATTTTCATCTTTGTTAAAAAAAAATGTAGATACCAAAAAAAAAAAAAGAAATGTAAATGTGCATATTGCTGTTAAACAAAGGCTTTTAAGCTGTCTGCAAGAGGTGGAGCTGTATGGAACCATATTTATTTTTACACTGGTCACTTTCTGTCTTCTCTTCAAGTATAACACAGTATAGTAAATTTTCAACAAGCTTATTGAGCAACTATTTACATCTATAAAAACAGAAATGTACAAGTGAGATCCTTAGCTCTGACATACATAACCCACGCGCAACTAACTGGTCAAAATCTCTATTGGCTACATCCGCTATGTCAGATCTCAACTGTCTGTCCTGTCTTAAAAAATTAAAAATTATCGCTTATCAATCAAACCATGTTATATGTCACCATCCAGCTATAACATGACTAGCAACAAAATGGAGGAAAAAAGAAATCTTTGAACACATAAATGCCCACCTTTGATAAGATCACTGTGGTATAAAGGATTAGTCCAGATAAATGCCCTACAATTGACAATCCCAAAAATAATGTCCACTTTAAGAAGGTCAGGTATCTGGCCACCATATTTGCATGTATATACTTTTGTGAGAACAGTTTTTATGGGCAGTGATAGCATGCGGTTTCAGTCTTTGTAATAGTATAAAAAAAACTTCCGCAACATATTTACTAAGATAAGCATTGCAAATCTTTTTATGTATTGTAAACCTGCTCATTTATTATGCATTAAATGGCTTATATTTATCAATATTCAAATCTGTGAAAAAATTTTCCTACTGATTTTGAAGCTGATGAGAATTTTCGGATTCAGTTTCACTCAATTCGACAGATGTGATTTTTTGCAAATTCAATACTGGCATTTTCTTGCTCATTGCTTTAACTGGTGTTGTTATGGGCATTGCTGAAGATGCATCTGAAGAATGTGTGCTTTTAGATGCAATTCTTGTACTTCTCAGAGGTGTTGACTTTGCAGATGGAGTCATAGCCTGGGAGGAATGAAAGCCATCAATCAATAAGACTGGAGTCATCTTGCAGATAAAACTTAATATTTAAAGGAGGAAAAAAAAAAATCACTTGCCAGGCTATAACTTGGGTTATAATTATGTGGGAATAAGCTTTCATCTACTCTGGTACTTTGCTCTTTACACTTGAAGAAAAAATATTATTAGTCATTTCTTTCATATGAATACATGCATAACATAAATACAACATTTTAACTTGAATATACTAGAAGAGTCATAACATTCTAGATAATTCTTCATAATATTAAACAATTGTTATATGTGTAAACGACTTTGATAAATCTTTTCCACTACATCCAAACCAAATATTAAATTTCAAATTACAGCAAACAGCCAGTAAGGTGAGACAATTATCTTTCCTTGATCACGTGCATTTCGAAACTCTTTATTGGTATCATTGGGTCTACCCTGTTTTAAAAAAAAAAAAATGTCTATATTATTTCACACACAACATATGAAAATGAGTCGCTGATTTATATTGACAGTGTTCTTTATAATTAAGAAAGTAGCAAGGTTAAGTACCTGGAAGACAAAATGGGTGACATGCTGGTCCATTTGCCATGAATAGTTTCCACCCAATTCAACAACAATATTGTTGTACTGCTCATGACTACGGCCCAACTTTTTAGCTACTGCTATGATGACTCCATGAAGTGGTGGAAGCTCATGCTGTAGATCAACAAACAGTCTGTCTGTTTAGTTAATTGTTATTTTCTTATGCAAGACAATTCAGCTGTACCATTTTAATATAATTAGTTTGACAAGCAACAGACCTGGGACTGACTCTGTGGTAAATGGCACAAATCTGACTCATTAGCAGAACTATTTTGTGCTGTCGCCAACTGAGCTGCTCTGGATATGTGTTTTTTAAAAGTCTCACCCCAAGGCTGAAGATTTTAAGTATGTACAAATCAAAGAATGCCATGTCACATACATTATAAGAATTTTTTTTTTAAATAAACAAGACAGTTAATTTAAATAACTTAACATGAATAATAAATTGCACTACCAATACACTTTGCAAACGTTTCTTTTTTTTTTTGTTAAATACAATTATTAGGTTGATAGGTTGAGCAAAAAAAATGTTAGACCCATTCAATTCATTATGAGTAAATTCCATTTCTTCTTATGTGTTTCTATTAAATAAATACTCCACTAGAGGAGGAAGATAAAGTGCAAACTTTTCAAAAATATTTAAAAATCTTGACTTATTTCCATTTTAACAAAAAACCTAATATAACAGATCAGTACTTACAGTGGATTTATTTAAATCTTCTGTAGTTTCTGGAGAACTAAATACACCCTAAGAAGCAGAATTTAAAAAATAAAAAAACCTTAAGAATTAATCTCAGAATAGGAATTTTAAAAATTGACTTTCTATGCACTGTATTCTCACAACCAACATTATAAATTGACTTTTTTTTTTTTTTTCATTACAGAAAGGATAAAACCAAATACATGAGAAAAAAAAACAAGCAATTAAGCCTGTTCCATTCTGGACACAGGACGTGTTAGCGCAGAGGTCCTATCGCAAAATGAACTTTTGATGTACACATGGCAGGTCAAGACCTACAAAATGATATATACATCATGGGTCTAGGACTTATAGTTGCTGAGATATAGCGCTCCTTTATTAATATAGCTTATATAGTAAAAAACGGTACTAAGGCCCCTTTTACGGCCCTGAGAGGTCAGATCGTGAAATGGAAAAAACTCATTTCTTGGCAGGCCAAGACCTACAAAATGATATATACATCATGGGTCTAGGACTTATGGTTATTGAGATCTAGGGTGATGACGGACGGACAGACAGACAGACAAACGGGGACAATAGAGCATTTTTTTTCGAAAATGCTCTAAAAATACACCCACATCTAAATTAAATTTTGGTTTGAATCCTGGCTCCATGAAAGTACCAGGTGTTTCCCCACCTCCTCTGATCATCCCATACGGGGTAGTTGATGGGCTGTCATGCTGGACATTTCTACCCTAAAAAAAATTAACGTTTGTTTTTTAAAAAAATATCTTCAAAAAAAAAAAAAGTATGAAAATTGAACAAAATTAGCAGATCAACTTTTAAAGCAATCTTACAATACATTGGATTTAAAAGATAATGAAGTCAAATTAAGTTTACCCATTTCTGTCTCATAACACTGGCAGGTGTTTTTAAACACCCAGCAGTAATGTTGTCAGTCTGACTTGGCTGACACGCACCTTTCCTTTGTTTGTCATTCAACTGTGACGGTGATTCAATCTGCTGTAATAATGGTTTAGACATAGGGTTTTTTATATTTATGTTTTGGTGAGCAGAATCTGAACTTTCTCCTGAGGATGCCGGCACTCTATCCTTAAATTTCAAAGAAGCAGAAAATTATAAATTACTCCAAAAAAAAAAATAGAACACAGAATATTTAATGTCGAAGAGTTAACCAAACTATCTATAGTTGCAACAATATTATTTACAAATTGATGTTCTTATCAAATATCCAAACTCTTTGTTTTTTACAGATTAATTTATTTCCCGCTCCGGCCAAAGTTTAGACTTAAGGCTATATATTTAAATCAAACATAATCTACTGAAGAGAAAAGCTTTAAAAAAATGCACCTGAACAGGTTCTGCTTCATTAGTTGCCACAGTATTGGCTCTTTCAATGTCTCCACAACTTTTTTCATTTACTTGGTTTAAATTAATGTCATCATTTTGAACATTTTCAGCTACAGGAGTTGTTATAGATGAAGTGTCAGAGGGTTCTCTAGCCCTACCACCAGATTCCCCTGTAATGGACTTATTGCTTTTATCTAGCTGTTGCTGATAAAGAATTTCCACAGCATAGCCATCCTCTGAAACTTTTATCCCTTGCTGTACACATGCCAATAGCCATCTATGCAATGAAAGCAACATTTTTTTAATCATCTTTCTTTTGTTTTAATAAACCGTTTATGCCAAAAATTATGGATGTATAGTATTTAAGACAAATACTTACTCCTTTCCTACAGCTGGAAGATTCCATTTCTTTGCACCCAAATACTTTGATCCAGTTGGTTGATTAACAATGAGATGAGTGTTTGCCTTTACTGTTTTAGTTGACTTCCTGGAAAACTTATCTTGACAGCTAATTGATAAAATGAGATTTTAGGTTAAAAGATTGCTGATTACAACTTAAAAAAATTTCTCATAAAGATCTGAAAAGTATATTAATAAAATAAGTTGAAGCAGCTTTACACACATTTGTTTATCCATAGTATTTACTTTGTTATTATGTCTTTGGTATTCTAAATGGATAAACTGCATTAACATTAAATAACATTTAAAGAAATAATTTTTACTGACAGTCTTAGACCTAATGTTTCTCGCTGACACACTGTGGACATCAATTTCATGAATGATGTATATTATGTCACAAAATGATCCATAATTTAAAAGTGTTATTAACCATTTGTTTACTCACTCTGCACCCAAGAAATGAGCAAGTTCAATAATCCAATTTCTTTCAACTCCTGTGTAGCCACTAGAAAGAAAAAGCAGTTGCATTTTATTTTCCGCATTTTTATTTTTCATTTAAAAAAAACAGTGGATCATCTCACACAAAAGATGACTTCCATCAAAGCCCTAGACCCCACCAATCTGTCCCATATCTATTAATGACAAAGATTAAACCCATTATATTATAATGATTCTTAAAATGCAAGTTCACTTCCTCCATGCTTTGTTACCTAACATGTTTTTTACTTCTACATATATATTATATATTAATATAATCATATTTATGAAAGTACCCAAAGTTGCTGAGTCAGAAATAAATGGTAGTATGATGATATAGGAATATAATACTGAATATTCTAAAGAGAAATAAAATATTATACCTGACAGTTACACAGAGACCTTTCAGCGGCTCATTTTCTGGAAGTTCCATTGGCCTATTTAACCAGTGGCCATCATATGGCATGAATGTATCATTTTCAATGCATAGCTCCTAAAAAACAAAAATAAACCATTCATATTTTGGTTTTTAAAAAAGCTCTAATTTACATGTAGTGGAATAATGATTTTCTTAAATATTTTTATAACAGAAAAATCAATTTTTTTCCTGCATTAAAAGCTTGCTATCTTTTTATTATTACACTCTTTTATTTAGGTTCCCATTCTGTGTGTGTGTCTGTCTGTTAGCATCAAATCTTGCAACGTCATTTCGACGCACTTCGCATTGCTTTTATTTTTTTAAACATGAGAAATCTAAAAGGAAATCATAGTGTGTGTGAAGAATTTATTTTGTCCTTTTTAGTGCATGTGAATAAAAGCATGTTGTTAAAAATCCTGTTTTTGCCCAATTTTTAAACATAAATATGAAAACATCTTAACATACAAAAAAGAATTTACGAAGACAATAAACAAAAATAAGAAAAGTAGCAAGGACTATTTTTACCAGCCAAGCATTTGTCAGGATTTCAGAAACTGTGACATCTACTGGGCAACCAGTGAAGGGGACAATAGCAATGTCTGAAACTTGTCGCTTTTTACTGCTATCAATGACTTGACCTAGTGAAAAACATTTTGATGAGATTTAAAATATTTACACACAAAAAACCAATATACATATGCATAAGACGTTATGATCTTAAAGGTATATACATATATATATATATATATATATATATATATATATATATATATATATATATATATATATATATATATATATTAGAACAAGCTGTTTACTAACGAGGCTCAAATAATGTTTAAAAGTGATATGTAATAGGTGTCCAATTTCAAAATCCAACATAAAAAATGATGAAAATGTAAGGATATTGATACTTATTTAATAAATAAGGCTAAGACTAAAATTTCCCATCATTTGTCTAGAGTGAGACTTTGAATTAACCACTGGGTTAGATTTTGCCAGTACAAATCAGGGAATGTGTTCATTCTGATTATTCCAACTAATATTTATAATAAAATAATTAAACAAAAAGGACATAAATTTGTTCTCTGAACAAGAGTAGAAAATGTGACATTATTTAAATAACCTTACAAAATTAATAATCTTTTAAAATGTCATTTGCAAATACAATGCAAAAAATGTTACTTATTTTACATATTTTCATATTTAAACAAGTACATGTATATGAATATTAATTAAATACATTGACACCAGTAAAAATACAAAATATTAGCATATTATTCAAAGGTTTTTTTTTTAAACAAACAAAACAGTTAAGTATAACAAATTAAAGTCCTCATATTAAAGGTCCTGAGTGGACATTGGGGCAGGTGAAGCATAGAAATCATCTGCTTATATAGCAATGGCATATTAAGGAATTGTTCGGCTAGCACAACACACATCCATCTAAACTTGCGCAATTTATTCCACATACCCATTTAAAGCTGTGTGGAACTGAGAGACTTCAACTCTCAACAGGAAAAATTCTATAGTTTTGCAGTCAGCATTAAACCAGGGAACCTCAGGTCAACAATCGAGCATGTACATATTCCCAATAATTTTTTTTTCATAACTTATAGTACAAACTTCAGGGAAAAAACATCTCCACAAAAGAATTTTGAAAAATTATGACTTAAAGTATTTTAAAATACTAGTTAGTTTTTCAAGATTAGTTAATTTGTGTTTTGGTTTTTTTTTTTTATTTATATCATAAAGAGAAGGTAACCACTGATAAACTGGAGGAGCACTCATCTGCAATAAACTGCATTGCTAGTTACTGGAAAACTTTTTTAAGATGTGAACATAAAGACTTGAGAATACTTTCAATAAATATTCCACAATTAAGTCTATAATCAGATAATGATTGATGTGTAATTTTTAACATATACATGTAATAATTTCATACCTCCATTTTCTAGAATAGCCTCTGTTAACTTTGCTGTTACATCTTCTGTAAATCCAAGGATGATAAATGTAATGTTTTTAAAGATTTCCTTGTCCTCAGAAGCAGTCAAATCTACAAAAAAATGTATTGTGCATTTTTAACTAACAATAAAATTAATTTTGTGAGCAAAAAAAAAAACCACATGAAAAGCTAAACAATATTAGGTTAAAAAAAATTAAAGATATTTTTATACCATTAGGATCTTGAGTCATATTATCATCTTCTGGTACTTCTTTCAACTTCTTGCTTGGTTTCTGATCTTCAACAGTGACAATTTTTATTACAGCTTCTTCTTTTCGTAAGGTAGAGGAGGCTAAAATAATGTCAAATTAATTCCATATTTGATGGATGCCGACACTAAAAAAATATTAGTGTAATAAGAATGAAAAATCTTTAGCAAAAAAAAAAAAAATTTACCTGGTGGTTCCATATACTGACTCAACAGTTCTGCCATTTCTAAGTCACTGGGAGCATCTTGCTGAAAGACTGATTTATCCACTGAAATTCTATTAGTTTTTAATTCATTTGAAGTTCTTTTCTCTTTAGTATGTGCTTTAGATTCTTCCTTGGACAACTGCTTATGATTCAATTTTCTGTCATTATTACATGACCTAGGAAAAAAAACTAAATTCAATGCTCATCATAGTAAGTCTATAAATAATTCATCAATCTGACATGTCTTAATGACTATGCCTAACAGTTGTTATATTTTGTATGCCTACATAGTAAATTCAACATCCAAAAATGGACATTGTGAATTCAGACATAGAATTTCTGAACATACTTTGGGTAATAAGTTAAAAGATGAGAGTCCTGTAAATAGTTATAACTTTCCCTTTATTTCTCTGTCAACTATTAAAATGTTTTTTAACCAAGAACCCATGAGTTGCAATGCTCAGCTACTAAATAAGAGATTTAAAAAACTTTAAAAAATAACAATAATTATAATCTGCCACAATGCAATATTTTTTACCATGAGTTGCTGCAGTAGAATAAAACTAAACAAATACATGTACTGTGTATAATTCCTGTCTTTCTTTCTTACTATTAGACTAGTCTATCTTTATTTTTTTTAATATTAATAAATTTGTATAGTTATATAAAAAAGAATATACACTGCATAAATGTTTAAGAATGTAAGTCCATTTTTCACCCAAAAGGTTACATGTATATTTCCCTTCTAAATTGATTTTATGATAATATACAAATCTAAAAGTAATATGCCCAGATGATTAAAAAAAAAAGGAAATCAAAGTTAAAAATTACTAGCTGGTTTAAACTAGAAATAACTACACAAAAAAAGGCCTACTTACTTTCTAAGACAAGAGAATTAAACAATAAATGTTAAATTTCATACACAAAAAATAATGTTTACTTTTCTTTGTCATTTGGAGGTTCAAGACCAAAATCACTGCAAGTATATTTGTCTTCATTGACATGGATATTCTGAGTAAAGCATTCCATCAGCCAGTCCAATGTTACAATGTGAGGACTGCAAAGAGTAGATTATTTGAAAACTGTAATTACAACTGCTAAAATATTTTTAAGTATATATTTTTTTTATAATTTATTATGTAAAAATATTTATAGAAATTTCACTGAGCACAAAAAAGCTCATTAATTTAATTTTATCTTGCTGTTTATCAATAAATGTACATGTATTAAAATAATAGATAACTTAGTCTACCAACAGATTGTAATTTTATATAAATTTGTCCTTTCATAAATACAAAAGATGAAAACTGGCCCTCATGCTTTCATTTAGTCAATATGATTTTTACAGATATTTGTATAGGCTAAAGATTTTTTTTTTTTTTTACTTTTTAGAACATTTTAATAAAAGCCTATTTTTAAATGTTTTTTATTTTTACTTTACATTTTTTTTATTTCAATCGTTTTTGTAAGTTAAACTAAGAAATCAAGCGGTGTACATAGTAAGAAAACAAGACTAAAAAATGGTTTGTTTTATACTTCTGATTTATATAAAAAAGAATTTCACCGTTTTTTGTTGGTACAGTTTATATAAAATATTATATTTAAGCATGACTAAATACAAAAATTAAAGAACTCAGCACTTAAATAGATCTGTGTGCTAAGCTCTTTCCGCATTTTCACACTTTATATAAACATTACCAAACAAGTAAATAGCTTTGGACTCCATAAGATTTCAATTAATTGACCTTTTAAAATAGTAATGTCATTGAGAATACACAAGTGTTCAAAATTTCAAATTAATTGTTGATAATCGATTTCAAGTTTCTGAAAATATAGCTTAAACAGAATAGAACAGCCAGACAGACCAAGCTGATGTGATTTCAAGTTAACATGACATTTTCTGCAGTCGTGTTTTCTTTCTTAGTTGTTAGTATCTTTTCTGATCAATTTTGGTTAACGCCGAAGTTACAACCTTTGGGTCAAAATTAACGAATTTAGGTGTTGCATTAAAGAAAGTTTTACCGCATTATTAATTTTTTTACCAGGTTAATGATGCATTAATGGATATAATACATCAGCCCTAGTTCAGCAGTCCATTACCCTTTGGATCCCTAGTGAACAGATGTGCAATAAATGTACCTATATACATACCCACCCCCATTAATAGTTCTCAATATTTTTGTTGTATTTTTCGCTGAAATTAGTTAATCTTACTCTTTTCATCTCTGATGAAAATTAAAAATAAAAAATCTACTATATTTCGTATTCGATACATTTTAATACCAAGAAAACTATTTTTGTAAATTAAGCAAATTCAACATTAAAATGAACTAAACAAAATTTCAACCTTTCTTGTAGCTTCAAAATCAGTTTTATCTGAGCAGGGATAATATCTCCAACCACCACATGGGTTACACCCTCTGCAATTTCCAGGGCCCTTTTTAAAATAATAATGATTTTACAAATATTATATAAATATTGTACATTTTATATTATAAGTGTAATTTATTCTTTGTAAGACTCCTAAAAATTTCAGGAATAAAAAACAAAAGAATGTATGAACAATGATTAAGTACCCAAATTCTTCTTGTTTAAAACTACATCGTGTAAACAGCAAATCACGATTTATAAAAAAAAATTAAATACCTTAGCCCACCACCAGCTGAAATAATTTTCTTTGCTTTGTCCTCCAAGGTAGACTTTATACCACTCAAGTAGATCTGAATCAAAACATATGTTAAATACTAGTGCACCATTTAATAACTAGATATTGGAATGTAATAATTTCTCTGGGCATGAGAAAAACTTGTTTTAAATTTAATACAATTACAATTTTTTTTAATCTTTAATTTTAAAATACAAGTATAATTAAACAATTTTAAAAAATTAACTTCTTTTTGTTCACAACATTGCATTTGCGATCACTGGTGATTGTATTTCTCAAAACAATTTGAGTTCAATGCAAAAGAGGAAAAGCAATTAATTGCATCAAGTCGATCTTAAGTCAAAAATGTTGGTTCCCAAATGTGGTGCCTATATGAAACAACCTTCCATTTCCCAAGGCCCGCCCTCACTAAATTTACAATGAAATTGTAAAAAAAATGTCTTTATTTTAATTGCATGTGATGCATGCTCGTTTCTGGGAAATTATTCTACATACCATAAAGAAAATATATTTATATATTGATACTATAAGCCGCTAATGGGATACATATTTATTCTTCCGACTTTAGCCATGGGTCCAATGACTATGGCAGCACAATGGAAGGCATAGGAAGGTGGCTAATTGCTAAGATAGGAACCTGTAGCCTACAGAATGCAGGTTGGGAAAAACCAATTAAAGTATGAAATTTTAACTTTCTGCAGCAATTTTCAACAGACAGTTAAATGAAATACAACGTACCTTACATCCATCAAGAAAAACATCTGCAGGTGCTAAAGTTGAGTTATCACCCATAGAAGTCGCCCCTAGCTTTGTCTCTGTTACTTTATCTGTTCTTCCACTTGTAGTAAACATTGCAGACAAACGTGTGGTTGTCAGATTTGTTTCATCTACTCTGGACAGGCTTGTGTTATCAGTGATGGCACTGATATCATTAATATTAGGTCCTAAAACTAAATTTTTTTGTAAATAATGTATTAATACTTAAAAATTTTATGATTCAAAAAAAATTTTTTTTTCAACCCAACATAAAACATGTATTGGTACATTCTTATCTAACCTGACTGTCTTTCAGGTGTTGATGTATTCACTTTTGTGGAGGATGTTTCATTATACTGATAAGCTTTTGGATCCAAATATTTCTGTTTGTCTACACAATCTAATAACCAACGTTCATTTACTATTCTGATTCGCCAATTTTTAGCAGCTTCAAACTTTGGTCCTAAAATTAAGGGTAAAAATGTATTCTTTAATAAGAGTCAAAATAAAAATGAATAAATTTTGAATTATGAAGCATATTTAATTTTCAACAATTACCTTTGGGCTCTTTTACAATGAGGTGTGTACATTCATTCATCTTTAATTCACCAGAATATTTCCCTCCTTCAATTTAAAAAAAAAAAACACCTTTTATAAAATGAAATAAATCAAGACTAATTTTTTTTTAAGTTATCAACAAGAATTACTACCTAGAATATGGGAATAATTCTAAATGTTGAAAAAAAAAATATTTTCCAGTTTATTTATTTAATTACACTTCCTTCTCAAAAATGTTGCAAAGGAAATAAATAATTTTTAACAAGATACATGTATAAAACTTACCATAATGTGTAATAAAACTTCTCATTTTGTTTTTTTCACTAACTGTAAAACCAGACACGACTATTGTCAAACCAAGAAAAGCAGGACATACATATTTCTTAAACATATCATCAGTGGCCAGAATATGCCTATAAGTTGTAAAATAAATGTCTTGGTTAAAAGTTGTTTATTTTTAATGGAGTAGCAATATAAACATAGTTTGAAAATTAAATTTTTAACATGGGTCTGAGACTGCAATATTTCTATTAAGAAAGAAAGCATTCAAAATATTTTTAATACATTAGACTATACCTGTCCTGGGATATTTCCCAAACTTTGTGTACCCAATCCTTAATCATTATATGTTTTCCGTTTTCTGAAGCTACCTAGAATGAAAGAATCAAACTCAATACATGTACTATGTGATTTTATTTAAATATTTATTCAAAAAATAATAATAATTCTCATTTTCTTGTAATTTTTTTATCCAATGAAGTATTTAAAATGTTTTCAATTATTAAGGCCATAGAATATGTTACCAGATATTTATTGCTGCCCACTTCTCCAGCAATGAGATGAGTGATATCAGCAGTAAGATCACAGGCCACTTCGCCTCCCATTAACATAGCCAACTGCATTAGGCCATCCTAACAGAATAGATGATAACATTTAAAAAGACTTTTCATTATGAAGACAAATAGATAATTTCTCATCACGTCATAAGTTTAACATTTAAAAATACCTTAACAATTAAAACACATATGTAAGAGTGTGGCACAAATGGAACATATCTGAGAATAATGACAACACTGCAAACCATTACAAAATTTTATGTCAGTTCTATTTTTTTATTTTATTCAAGGCAAGCTTAATGATTCATTAATCAATGGATATGACTTCTATCAGTCTTTCTACTTGCAATGAATAAATTAATTTATTGTCATCAATTTTACACTTAAATGCTGAATATAGGAAAAAACAGAAAAATCAAAAAATTATTTTTAAATATCCTTAGTTTTGTTTCTTACGGAACACAGTAGCTAAAAGCAGACATCTTAAGATAAATGGAATCAATTCTGCCAGTGGTAACATTTTTCTTGCAAAATACTGTCCAAACTTAATAAGGGACTGACTTGTCAGCCCTGAGCAAATATATATTTGTTCAGCACTAACTTTCATCTATAAGTGTAGTACATAAGACTGGGTAAAAACAACATACAATTGATCAGCACAGACAGGATGAACAAGTTGTTTATTTCTAAGGGTCATATATTCAGTACAAGATTTAGATAACTACAGTATCATATTCTTTAAGGGAAATCCTGTGAAAACATTTAAATGCAGTATTTTAGAGAAAAAAATTAATTGTACTCTGGTTTTTTTATCAATAGAAGTGCAGCAGAGCTTAACTCCCTTCATCGCCAAATTATAAATGGGCTGCTTTCGATTTCTAGGTAACTCCTGAAAGAAAAAAAATATTTTTTAGATTTCTGAGGATAAAAAGTTAAGGTTGTAAGCCAAATTTAAATCCAAAAATAATTAGTTAGAAATCTGGAAATGTGTATAAAGAGATCATGTCAAATAAGAATCGTAAAATTATTTTGCTGCGTCCAAAAAAAAACGTGTATGCTAAAGTATGATGTTCTCACCATTCCATGTATTAGATTTGCAAGTACACAGCGTGGTCCATAAATTCTGAGGAAAATAAATAACTTAGATATAATGGAAGAAAACACTGAGCTATATTTCATTGTGTAAAATGACTCTTAATAATAAATAAGTAATTAAAAAACTATTTTTTTAAGGCTCACTTTATTTTAATCATTACCTGAATCCTAAACTTTGTATATGATCAAATCCTTTACCCTCAAATGGATCAAATATGTAGACATGTTTCCCTTTACTTGTTACTTTAAGACAGTCCTCTTGTGAAATCCATTCTGGCTTAAAATTAAACTCTCTCTTTGTTAAGGTCTGGAAATAATCATATATTTTTTTAAGTACACTCTTTATTGCTTTGATGCTTATGAAAAGGTACACATAACTAATTTTTTGGCAAATAATAACATTTTGATAGTGATACCTCAAAAGCCTCAACAAGTGTACAGCTGTTTTCTTTATTATTGTCTGGCTTGACAAAATAAATCTGGAAATCGTCATCCATATTTATGGATCATGTATCAGAAATCTGCCAATAAACAGAAAAATATGTAAACTTCATCTATTCAAAGAAATGCATTTAATTATAAATGGATACTTAAACCAAAGACATCAATATTAATTCAGAACCGTTCCTGAAGATGCTATCAGAATGGGGCATATTTTACATTATCCTACATTTGTAAACAGTAATTTTCACCCCAACAAAAACATAAAAAAGAAATAAACCGAACATGAAATAAGTGTCCAAATACATCTGTCATAAGCAAGGTAACCCTATTTAAGCGTTACTATTTATGTCAAAAGATGAAACAACATTTCTTTTTTTTTTATATTTAAAAAACTTCAAAATAATCTAACAATTTTCAACATACTTTTAAAAAACCTTGAGTCATATGTGTGATTTAATGATTGAATGGTTAGGGAACCAGCTTTACATACATAAGTTTAAGAAGGTTCGAATCCCACACACAGATACTGTTTTTTATAAATAATTTATCCTTTACTCACAGTGTTGTTGTAAGGAAATGAAACAACTAATTAGTTTTTCAATTTTGTTCATATCATAGAAAATAGACCTCAAAGTTGAACTATACTCTATAGCTATCTCTATGCAAAGGTTTTGCAGGCTACAGCTAGTTATAAGTAATCGAATATTCAAGTCCATATGATATATATATATCACAATCTCTACCGAGTGGTGTAGATACTTGACTGTCAACCTGAGAGTCGTGGGTTCGATCCTCGGTGAGGCCCATGAAATTTTTCTAGGTGAAATTTGGTGCAAAGTCGTCCCACAAGTCCACCCAGCTTTAAATGGGTACCTGACTTTAAGTTGGGGAAGTAAAGGCGGCTGGGCGTTGTGCTAACCACACAATCCCTTCATATGCCGAGGTTATAGAAACAGCTGAATTCTACACTTCATCTGCCCCGAAGGCCCGTTAGGGCTAAGAAAGGAACTTTACTTTTTTACAATCTCTACTGTCTATATCATATGACTATCCTATGTAAATGTTACATTGACAACATAGTATGCTATGTATGTCAAGAGCAATTTTTTAAGTGAAATTAATACTTTAATGTATGTTTTTATATAGTTATAGATTTAAGATTTAATGTTAAAATTAATAGATTGAGATTACCTGATAGTGCTACCGATTATCTGATAACTCAACTAAACTAATAATTCTAAGCCTATAGACTAATATAAACTATAGTAATAATTTAGTTGATAATGCTAGTGAAGTCAAGTAGACTTAGTAGTCTAAGTAGCGAGTAAGTAAATGTATACAGAATTTACTACTTTAACTTAATATAAGCTTTCTAAGGTGTCATACACATAAACTATATATGAGTTTAAACAGAAACAATTGTTTGTTATGTTTATGTACTTCACAGCGTACTTTAAGGGCAATAATTTAAAGTGACCAAATCACCATTGTTGTTTTTAAGTTTTATATTTGTCTGTGTTGATTTCGGAAGTGGCGCCTGGCAGATTTCAAAACGGAAGTCGGAAGTTTTTCTTCTTTTTCTAAGCAGTTAAAATAATATTTGTTTTTCCTTGCATAGCAATGTTTCGATTAAAACAATCGAAGCTGTTCATAAAGACAGACAAACTATGCGACTGTCTCGAAACACAGATACCCCCCTATCTGGATTTTTATTTCGCCAGCTGAAATGGAAGGGTAAATCTGAGCACTTGTCGGGATAGCCTACAATCATAGACATCCTATAGTATGTATAAATTGGCAAACTTTTACCCCGATTTCAGTTTTTACGAGCTTCTCTCCCACATAGCTAACTTACTATAAATAAAATCGGTACGGGGAACCAAATATCACATTACTTACTACATTATTACATTCCATTCCTTCATCCATAGGAATCGTCATCTTTTGCTAAAGTCATGCCTAAGAGAGAGAGAGTGAGGGAAAGAGGGAGGGAGGGAGAGAGAGGGAGGGGGAGGGGAGAGGGAGGGAGGGGAGAGGGAGGGAGGGAGGGAGAGAGGAACTGCCAAAAAGGTTGTGTATCACATTGCTTTAAGATAAATGTACCCTTTTATTGCATGCAAATAAACCCTTTTTTACGCGTCTTATTTTAAATCTTAATTAAACGTCAAATTACGCTTCTTAAATAAACAGAAAACCTTATTTTAAACCTGGGCAAAGCCGGGTACTTGCAACTAGTTTTAAAATATGCCACAACAACTCTCAATAATGTGATTACTGTAAAATGTAAATTAATTATAATTTCTTTCAAATATTAAATGTAAGAAATAAATCAAATGAATCATGAAAATGATACATATAAACTAAAATGAATTACAAAGTTAAAATAGTTAAACAAAGTTAAAAGTTTAGGGGGGGGGCAGACTGGAAATTCAAGGGGGGGGGGCGCCGCCACCCCTTAAAATTTTTTTGGGGGGCGCTGCTCCGCTGCCAGTGGCTCTACGCTAACTGGAGAGCTCGCGCCTGATATAACCACTGAGCTCTATACTAAATATAGAGCTCATCGGTTGCGGCTCGTGTATATGCATTGTGGACCTGCAGCACATGATTTTATCGATAACTTTTAAAATAATTCGTCAGTTTTCTTTCATTATTTCTTTACAATTTCACAATATATAATCCTTAAGCTTTATTTTCTCAACCATTACCCAATTTATCAAAACGATAAAAAAAAATACTTGTGTATGGAACTGCGCATTTGACAGTTCCAGATGCATTATCTTTGTGAATGATCACCACTCGCGTAGCTGCTCTCGATACTTCAAAGAAGGGAGAGCACTGGTACAGTGCTGACCCATTATTAAAAGAATAGATTAAACTTGAACTGTAACAATTTAGATTATAGGCCTAATTAGTTAAGTAAGATATTTTAATAATTCAGGTTAGAGAACGGTAGGTAAAATAAAAATGTTTGGCTTTGTTCTTTTTGGACTTTATCTGGTTACTGAATAAATATTATACTTATTTTTTAATACTTGTTTGTTTCCTTATTCATAATTTTTAAATGCACAAATGTTTCAGGAGCAGCACCCACGCGTATTTTATATACAAATCGCCTCTAAATTTTTGTTGTTTAAAACTTGTCTTTTAATCAAACTCTACTACGTTACATAAATGTATTAGATAAACTGAAAAAAAAAATCGGGGCCCTTACACAAAATACATGTATTGGAGCGGGCCCTCGAAAATCTATAATCTGAGGGAGGGGAAAGGCGCTCAAGGCCGAATTAAAAAAGACAAAAGCCCACCACAGTCGAAAATTTTTTTTAACTCTTCGAACCAAAACTAAAAATTATAATTAATAAAGAATTAAGGATATAACAGATTATTATTATTATGAGTTTGACAGTCTTTTTTGTAACTTTAATTATGTATTGATGATACAAAAGAAAGAAAGTTATTGTGGTTATGGCATATTGATTAGCACCCCCCCCCCCAAATCCAAAAAATTCATTGGATTTGGAAAAATTGAAGGGTCCCTCCAATTTGGCCTGGGGGGGGCACTGAACCCAGGACTCTCCGGTCGACAGACAAGCGCTCTATAACGCACGACTACCTGTCCCCTTTGTCATCAAAAAGGGCCTAATTATGCAAACAAAACAAAATATCACATGTGAAATGTGTTTTTGTCGTTTCACGTTTTACATACCATGCGTGTTTCCAAAGGATGCAAATAGTTATTCATATCTCCTGCTGTTTTCTTGTATGAAGTTATCGGAGAAAAACCACGGGAAATGTTATAATCTGTTAAACGAAGGCAGATTTTTTGCTCAGATTATAAGGTTATATCCTTATGAGCATAATGGTCAATGCAGCCCTGACTGCGCTGCGATTCCTTATAATGACAATACTTTATTTAAGCATAATTACAATTTACAATGTTCCAATTCTACATGTTTTTTTTTTGTCCATTTATCAAATTCATATTCTAGTGATTCTGTATTATTATTGCAGTACATAAAATAGCTATTTTCGATTTTCTTTGTAATCTGTTATGGACGTTGGTAAATTGCGGGGGGGGGGGGGGGGGGGTCATTAGGCCTATATATACAGGAAAGGTTCTGAAGTTTGACTCAAAGTAAAAAGACGGGGGTAATCCTTAAATATATTTTTTTCTAAATATTTTACGTAAACTGCTGAATGTTAAGTCGGGGGGGGGGGGGCACCGAAAGCTTTGCACTTGTCGACCCGAAGGTGTGGGGGGGGGGTGTCCTTAAAATTGTTGACGTAATAAATTGACGGCAACCATATACATACTTGCTGGAAATTGGAAGCAATGCAAAAATAACCATTAACGGAGAATAGATGGAATCGATGGAAAGCTTCAAGTACGTAGAAGACGTTTTCGTATCATGGTTCCAGAGTGTCTGAGGATTCGCACTAGAATAACAACAACTATGGCTGCCATTACCATACTAGATAGACGGATGGTCGCGCGGTAAAGCGCTCGACTGTCGACCTGAAGGTATCTGGTTCGATCTCCGTGGTCTTTCAGGTCTTGGCTCAAGTTCCCGATATATCTCCCGTGGTGCCTCCATGGCCACTGCACTATCGGCTATTGTGGGGATGAAAGAAGGGCACCATAAAAAACCCCATTAGTGGTTTATAGTATCTAAGAGATTTCATCTCACCCTGACAGGGACTTCACGCACCATACTAGATAGGATCAGGAAAAGAAATGACATTAGCTTTGGCATCAATTACAGTCTATACAAATCATTGGTAATCACTATCCGTCTCTCATGAGCGATTTTATCCACCTTTGATTTTTATATTTTATATTACATAAATAAAAGAAACACGTCGAAGGGAGATAAATTTTGACATTTCTTTTCAATTTAACTTATCTGGTGGAGTTATTTGATTAATTTCGGAGGTTTTCGTTAAAATAAAAACACATAGTAACTGAGACGAGAAAAAATAAAATAAAATCAAGGATCCTGAGAGAAGGGTAATGACGGCGAAGCGAGCTTAATTCGCGCCCGGGGCACAATACCTTTTTAGCGCCCCCTCCTTTCGAAAACCATATAATATTGTATGTAAAATATACCATTTGGCGCAACTTTGTGGATAGCGCCCGGGGCATGATATCCCCCTTGCCCCTCCTCGCTACGCCACTGCCTGAACTACAGTTACAATACTATAATGCAGGGTACCCGGAGAAAGAGAGACCTTGATTGCGAACTTTAAGGAATGGACTGGTCAATACTACTCAATACTCATAATATAGCGAATTACTCGAATTCACGCGACAGAGAGAGTAATGGAAAGTTAGGCAATCCATCGCTGAGTACCGGCACCTATTTTTTTTTTTTTAAAGCACTGGATACTACTATACAGAAGCGCAACTACACCATACTTTCGGAGGGGGGGGGGGGCAAAAAATCACTTGTATTAAAAAATCACATTATTTATATATTTGTATTTTTTTATAAATTAATTTTGGTCTAATATTTTAATTTTTTTTTTCGAGGGGGCAAATGGCCCCCCCCCCCCGAGTAGTGCCACTGCTACTATATGAATTCGTACATGATTTGCTGTCCATTTCTTTTTTTTATAGATCATTATAGATCTTCAGAAATATTTCATTTTCAACAAACAAGTCTACTACACATCAGTTCGAGTTTTTTTTCCGTGCATAATTTTTTTTATATGAAATTTATAGTTTGTTTCGTATGTTTCTTTAAATATTTTAGCTTTCTTCAGTTCGAGTTCCGGTTGTACAACTTCCTTTTGGATATTGTTTAGCCACTGAGAGCTAAAGAAAATGGTGAGTCTTATCAAAATCTTTTTAATCTATCATTTAAACAATGAAATAAACTTAAACAGTCATCATGTATTATATTAAAGCCTTTTGTGTGATAAATATAACCAAAAATATCAAGTTTATCGTACATTACGAAATAATAAATTGTATTAAGATTTCAGTACATTAAGATTACGTATTTTAATACCTTTTAACATCATTGTGAAAAAAACATAAGAGATATTCATAAATAATTCAGGCTGATGACGATTTGGCAGAAAAGAAGAAAAAGAGGACTTTTCGTAAGTTCACTTACAGAGGAGTAGATTTGGACCAACTCTTGGATATGTCAATGTAAGTTCATCTTGTCATTCACTATCTATAGAACCACTATTTCAAAATGGTTTAAGTAAGGGACAGGCTACGCTTACGTCAAGACGTAATTCGTATTTTTTTTTCCGGCTTACGTCAATAGATATTTCTGCACTCCCTAACACTGTCCCTAACCTTATCCCTAACCCTTTTTGTTTAGCGGTAACATCAAGACGTAATTCGTATTTTTTTCCGGCTTACGTCAATAGATATAATAATAGAAGGCGCTTGACGTAAGCGTAGCCACTTCGTTTAAGTAAATAAAATCTGCACTGCTCAGCAGCCATTTATCCACCCCGTCATTACTTTGAATCGGCACTAAATGTTGTGCCTTAATTTTCTTAATCATTCCATTACTGTATATTCATAATTTGGTATTGTTATAACGCATCTGTATTAGGCAGATGGTGTATTAACATGGCACATACTTACCCGCCAGTGAGTTACTAATACCACTTTGGTGTTTATATTTGTGCTATACTAAAAGCAAGCTTCATTCACTCTTGCATCTTCTGGTGCAGGCTGTCAGACAGTATTGTGACACTTTTAGTTTGTTGAAAAAGCATGTTTACTAGTGCTATTTTTAAAAAAGACATTTTTTTGTGAACTTGTATTTAGGTTTATAGGCCATCAACATATTTTATTTCCTTAAATAGGAGAATAGTGACCTTTTTTTTAACCTTAATGTAAACATTTCTAGCAGGGGTTACATTGATTTAAAAACACTCAACAAACTGTACTTGTGAATAAATTTCTCTTGTTTATTTAAATGTTAATTGGTTTAAATTTTACTGCACAAATTTTGGAAAGCAACCCCCCCTTAATAAATGCTGTTCATTTGAAACTTGTCTCCTGTATAATTAATTAAATATAACTAAATACTTTGGCAGTTTTCTTACTAAAGCATGTTATCTATATGTTATATTCACATAGCACATACTTACCCACCAGTGAGTTACAAATACCACTTTGGTGTTTAAATTTGTGCTATACTAAAAACAAGCTTCATTCACTCTTGCATCTTTCTGATGTGAGCTGCCAGAAAGCATAGTGACATTTGTTTTACATTGGCTATTGTTGATACAATAGAGGAGTTTTTTGCTTGTAACTTTTCATTTTTAGAACTTGCTCTTGTTTAAACTACATGCAATTAAATCACTTAATGGAAATGTTTTACTGTAACGGGGCACAAGCTAACCACTGAATTTTTATTGTCTTTAGTTTTCTAACTCTTTACTGTCTTTCTAGGGGACAAGAAAGTTTCTAATGAGTGCAATGAATTGGTCACTGATAATGTTTCACTATAACCTTTTAAGAACTCACCTAGTTAAAATGCATTCTGCAGATAAAGTGCAATTTTATTAGTGATTTATTTCTAATATATATCAAATTTCTAAAGCTAATATGCACATGCTTACCCACCATTGTGTTTTAATACCATCTGGTGAAGTTTATTTTGTGCAAAATTAATTACATGTTTTATTCACACTTACTTCTGTTGTGATGTGAGTGGTTAGAAAGCAATGTGACATTTTTACATTTTCAGGGTATTTTTATTTATACATTTAAAAGTGAAGAGTATCTCTGATTATTAATATTTATTACAGGGATCAGCTTGCTGATTTATTCAATGCAAGACAGCGCAGGCGATTAAACCGTGGCTTGAAGCGTAAGCCTCTTGCTTTGATGAAGAGATTACGGAAAGCTAAAAAGGAAGCTGGACCTCTAGAGAAACCTGAGGTAATGTTAAATTTGACAGATTATCTCCTGTAGCAAGTAGCTTGATGGGCATGATGCTGTTTAATAAAAAAAATTTTCTTATAGTCTCTTGTGCACCTTGAAAAACTATTTTGTTGGCTACTTTAAAACTGAGCCGCCATGCTCACTCTGCTGGTTGACAGTTGACATTTTATCTGTGCTAAATCAGTAAAAAAAAATTGTCTCTTTCTAAGCAATATTTACACTTGTCTGCCAATTTTTAATGTTAAATTTCTGTACACTTCATAGTCCGTAAGTTTAAATGAATGCTTTTGGTTGTTAAGTTCTTTCATTTAATTAGAAATTTTGTTTTTTTTTAATCCTTAGAACACTACAATAACTTCCACTATCTTGTCTTAATAAAGAAAATTTGACAAAAAATCAATTTTTAAGCTGTACACATCAAAAGATAATTGTCCATTTTTATGGAAGCTAGAGTTTACAGCTAAATATAGTTACAGCTAGATAATTGCCTACAAGACATTTAGTGTTAAATATTTCAGTCACATTCTGTTAAAAGCAATTATGTTGTTAATTTATCAAACTTCAGTATTTTAGAGTTGTTAAACTACATGCTTTATTAAGTTATCTTTACTACAAAAACCAATTTTATAAATAGCATTATTCTTAACAGGTTGTTAAGACACATCTTCGTGACATGATCATTATTCCTGAAATGATTGGGTCCATTGTTGGTGTTTACAATGGAAAAACATTCAACCAAGTTGAAATCAAGGTAAGATATTGAAATTATTTATAGCTTTTAGCAAATGTTCAAACTGATTAGATGTACTGTGCATTGTTTCTTTATAACTTTAAAAAAAATTTTTTCTTTTTTTTTTTAGCCGGAGATGGTTGGTCACTACTTGGGCGAGTTCTCCATTACCTACAAACCTGTAAAGCACGGTAGACCTGGTATTGGTGCTACACACTCTTCTAGGTTTATTCCTCTGAAATAAAATGTCATTCACACACTGTATTTTGCTTTCATTAATTATTTTTTCACATACCTTACTTATGTGCCAGCGAAAGCCTTAGTTCTATAGATGTAGCATATTAATATGCATTTTCATAAATGTATCTTAAAGCTATTTAGCAGGGCTAATCAAATTGATCTGTATGCTGTAGTGGGTTTTATATTAGACAATGGTGGATATTACTATAGGAAGTAATAATATAAATACAAGATAGCAAAGGGAGATGAGTGCTGATCAACATCCAAATTGGCCATGCTTAGCCCATGTCTTATTACATTAATTAAATGAATGTAGGGTAAAAGTAAGATGTATTAAATGTGACCAAGGTATGCTGTCTGCACTATTGAAATTCTTAAAGTGGGCTAAGATCTCAAACCTAATTCCCTCATTATGGGTGTATTTTTATCTGAGTCTAAGGATCTTAAATGATTTTGAGAGCCATTAATTTTGAAAAGTTGCAAATCTTTCAATTAAATTCAATTTCTTTGAGTTTACATAATGTAAGCTCAACTAGTTCTCATTGATTTTAAACAATCAATGGAATATTCACCCAAACTACTCACTAATAACTATCCTGTTATATAAATAAACATGTTTCTGGTAAGCTCTTTCACAAACTTTCCATAAAACAAGATCACATATACTGATATTAAATTCATAAGTCTGGGCTTATGCAGTTCTAGTGTGAAAGTACATCAGCATTCAGCCTGCAATATCATGGATAGGAGGATTCTGGTTGAAATTAGGCTTGCTGGTACATGAATCGAACTTCCTGGAAAATCATATCCTGGAAAGATAATTATTTTTAATTGTATCAATTTTTGCTTTACTGAGACAATCATTTCATTCATCAAAATAATGTGTTGTGTGCATTTATTCATATTATTGTTAAAGCACAGTATGTGTTATCACTATTTCTGCCATTATCACATGGTAAGATAAACACCAGGAAATGAGAATCAGAAGTAATTAAATAACTTAAGAATGTTTTTTGGACTGCCCTGCTTCCACCCCCAACATAGCCGATAGTGCAATGACCATGGAGGCGCCACAGAAGGCTTGTGGGGAAGTTAAACTATGACCTGAAAAATTCCCCCCCCCCCCCCCCCCGGTTCTAACAGGGTATTGTACAGAAAAGCGCTTCACTGCACAACCACCCATCCCCTATTTGAGAAACGCCTAGTGTAAAATCATTTACAAAAACAGTCCATAGCAGATACATTTTCATAATTTTATCATAATTTTTTTTGGGACAATGAAAATTTTTTTTATCCCTGATAACATGCAAGTGTTTATGGGTAAAATGTGATAGATGAAATGTTGATTCACTGATTTAACAAGCACTCTAATGGTGTCTGGTATGAGCTATATGATGTAAATATTAAACTTGAGAGCGCATTCTGCCAGAATACAGTATTCAAAAAATTCATCTTACAATTCTAAATTTTATGGTCATCAAAATAATAATTATTTAGAAGGTCAAATTGTATTTAATATGTCATTACTTGTCTGGTTAGGCCAATTCTTAGACCTGTAATAATTCAGATCATTTATTTCATGAATCCTTTGTGAATACCAAGATAATTTTTCAAGTCTTGGTGAAAGTTCAATCCCGCAAGTCATTTTAAATGTGTACCTGACTAATTTAGGGGAAGTGAAGGCTGCTGAGTTTGTGCTACCCATCCCTTATTAATTTATTTAACAGTAAGCTTTAAAAAAAAAGGTTTATGGACAAAATCTATAGGTATTATGTTATTATAATAACCCCCTCTTCCCCAACCCATTCCAAATCATGCACAGCTGAATGGCAAGTTAAAAAATAATAATTCTAAACAAGTAAAATGTGATAAATGACTAAAAAGACCATAAATTTCAACACGACTTAACAATCTACAGTCAGCCAAGTTATAATAATAATAATGCCATTCAAAAGTTAGTAAAAGAAGTATTATAATGCTAGTTGCTACTATAAAATATAACAATGTGACCATTAGATCCTGAAAAATCGCTAAGAAAACCAAAGGAATAACAGAAAATGAAATTTAAAAAAATATCAATGTTATGCAATTAAATGTGGAATGCATGGGATAAAATGCACAAACAGATTTAGGTTATACATCTGGATTCATTTTCCACCTTTCTAGAGCAAAATTATGACAAGTCCACAAGATATTATTGGACTCAAAATATGAAAATAACATTGATAGGACATGTGCAACTATTGATAAAATTGACACCTGATGGACTGGTAAATGAATATAGGACATATGAAATCTCTGGAAAGTGGACCAACTAATGTTTGTAGCCTTGTCTCTGCTGCGAATGGCTCAAAGATATCAAATCCACAATAGGGAAGACATCTTTGACAACAGCCTCCCTTTATTGGAATACAAGTTTCAGCTTTCAATAGTCCATCCTTAGGGCCCAGAAGCCTTGGAAACCCTAGAACAATGACCAGTAATATACTGAATTAACTTTACACATATAAAAATTCCAACAATGGGTTTTTACAAACCCAATATATTCCTTTGATTGAAAAAAATGTGCTGAAAAGTCATTTTTTTTCACTTTTGAAACACTTTTTAAAGTATTTTTCACTTTTGAAACACTTTTTAATGCATTTTGCAAATCTGTAAAATTTCAAGTAATGCGAAATTCACATTGTAACAAATATATAAAACTCAATTTTATTCTTTAATTTTTTTTAAATAAATAGAATTGTTCTTTTATCCACACATAGAATTTCATCATGTTAGTGAAGGGAGACACTAAAAATGAAATCTTATAAAAAAATTCCTAAGGTTAAATCATTACTTGTAAATGAATGTAATGAATATCATTTTGAAACACATTCAATGCTTTATCCTTATGTTAACATACATTCAGTCAAATGTCTGAATACATTTATATTATCCATTTAACCTACATAGGGTGAGGAAAAATGTAATTTTTACGTAAATAAGATACCCCAGTATTTATGAATAAAAGATTTGGCTTTTAAAAGAAATTTATTATAGTCTGTATGTGCATAAAATTACTGCTCTGTTCTATAAAAAAGTTTTTATTTACTACTTAATCATATAATTGCTGATAAATCCTTTTATATGACCATGAGAGCATAGATAGCTCTGTTTTTCTGACGTATATAGGATTTTATGTCTATATGTGTTAGAAAAGCAGTCTGCCGAACATTTTCTGTGGATATATTTTGATTCTTTTTTGCATTCATCGTCATACCATTCAGCTCTTTTCTTCTTTTGCTTGTACCCTATGACACTTTCCGCTGTGTTTTTTATGGTTTGTTTAATCTTTTCCCAGTGGCTATTTAGATTTTCAGTATTATCTATATCTAGTGTTTCTAGTTTGCTTTTAATTTCTTGTGCATATTTTCCCTTTGTTTGTGGCTCTTTTATTAGTTTTTCACAGTCAAATTGGTTTATTATCTTTGCTTTTGTGTTGTGAAAGATACTTATTTTTTGTCTATACTTTATTTTGACTAACATGTGGTCTGTGTCGGCATCTGCTCCTCTGAAGCTTCTGACATCTTGAATATCTGAACCATGTCGCCTGTCTATTAGCACATGATCTATTTGATTTCTTGTCACCCCATCTGGTGACCTCCATGTTTCTTTGTGTATTCTTTTGTGTGGAAACTTAGTGCTACTAATGGTCATGCCTTTGCCAGATGCAAAATCAATCAGACGCGTTCCATTATCGTTGCTTTCTTCATGTAGACTGTAGCTTCCAATTGTCGGTCTGTATACTGTTTCTTTGCCAATCTTAGCGTTGAAGTCTCCTAACACTAATTTGATATCATGTCTAGGTGCTTCTTCATATAACCTTTCTAGGGCATCATAGAATTCCTCTTTGGTATTCCCTTCTGAATCTTCAGTGGGTGCATGGGCACATATTAGGATCATATTGAACATTTTGCCACGAATCCTGAGGCTGCACAATCTTTCATTGGTTGGTTTAAAGCCAATTATTTGATTGAGGATGTTTTTCCTGACGGCAAAACCTGTTCCTAATGTATTTGTTGTGTTTCCACTATAAAAGATGGTATACTCTGTTGTTTTTAGAATGTCTGAATTTTTCCATCTGATTTCTTGGAGTGCTGCTATTTTTTATTTTGTATTTTCTAAGCTGTTCAGTGAGGCGGGTTAGGGCTCTTGCTCTGTATAGGCTTAACACGTTCCAAGTCGCTAGCCAGTAATCATGTCCGTGATCATGCGAAGGTCGGTTTCCATTTGAAACAGTCCGGTTTTTGAATTGTTGATTGGCTTTCGTAAATAGTGTTTTTTTACATGACTGGGTAGTTAGCCCTGTGCACAGCCACTAGTGTATTGCCCTTCACAGCCTTGTGGGTAGCTGCCTTTTTTTAAGGTTAGGTCCCTTAGCCATTGTGGATCCCTCCACTAACTACAAGGCAGTAGTTGCCTGCTTTGGTCCGCCCCGAGAATTGTATTTCATCGGCACTCGCCATATCTGGCGAGCTTTCCCCTATCCGCCTCCTGGGGAGGCGCCCGATGGGAGTTCGGCCTCTCCACACGAATGCAAAAAAGAAGTGGAAGAACGAAACAAATTGAGGATAATAATGCTACAAAAAGCAACAAGAAAGTCAACTCACGCATACACTGAGGCTAGAAGGAAGGCCACTAAAATATGCAGAAAGAAAAAACGTGAATGGGAAAAGGGAAAACTAGTAAAACTCGAGGAATACTCAAAAGAAAAAGAAACAAGAAAAATGTACATGGCCATCAAAGAGGAAAGTAACGGCTTCCAAGCAAGATCTCACATGTGTCTTAACAAATCAGGCGACCTGCTTATAGAAAATGAAATGGTTCTAGAAAGGTGGGCGGAATATTTTGAAGAAATGCTGAACATTAAAACTGACAGCGAAAATGATGTACCAAACATTGCAGAGGACAATGGGGCAGAAATAGAAGAACCAACCATAGAAGAAATAAATAATATTATTAAAAAGACCAAAAACAATAAAGCACCAGGAGAAGATAACATAAATGCTGAGTTACTCAAATATGGAGGACGCACACTACACTTAGAAATACACAGGATGGTCAATAAAATATGGAAAGAAGAGATAATGCCAACAGAATGGGAAACAGCCTTAATAGTTCCGCTACACAAGAAAGGTTCGAAACTTAACTGCAACAACTACAGAGGAATCTCACTTCTCAACACTGTTTATAAAATACTAACAAAAATAATAGCCTGCAGAATAGGGAATTTCAGTGAAACAGTATTAGGTGACTATCAATGTGGTTTCAGGCCTAGCAGAGCAACCACAGACCACATCTTTTCCCTTCGAAACACTCTAGAAAAATGTTATGAGCATAATATAAACCTACATCAGCTGTACATAGATTTCAAGATGGCATATGACAGCATCAATAGAAATTATCTTTACAAAACATTGCAGGAGTTGTGTATCCCCAACAAGCTCATTAGACTAGTACATATGACATTAAACAACTCAAGAAGCAAAGTGAAAATCCAAGGGGAAAGCTCAAGAGAATTTAAAGTAAACCAAGGACTTAGACAAGGAGACTCCCTTTCGTGCATACTTTTCAACTTAGCCCTAGAAAAAGTCATAAGAAACGTACAGTTGGATAAGCGAGGAACTATAACACACTACCTCAGAAGTGAAAAAACAAAGTCTATGAAAACAGGAACAATATTTACAGAACCCATCCAATACCTTGCATATGCTGATGACATAACATTGATAGGAAAGCAAAGCAAGGATATAGCAAAAGCATACATAGAATTAGAAACAGCAGCTCAGAAAGCAGGTTTAACAGTAAACGAAACAAAGACTCAATATATGCTGTTACAAAGAAATGAAAAAGAAGGAAGAGAAAAATTTTTCAAAATCAGTGATAGAGCATTTGAAAGAGTAGAAAACTTTAAATACCTGGGATCAACCATAAGTGAGAAAAACGATATAATGATAGAGATAAAAAACAGAATAGAAGTAGGGAACAGAATATATTATACACTGCATAAAATACTGAAAAACAGACTGATCTCCAGAAAAATTAAAAAAAAAACATATACAAGACAATGATCCGGCCAGCAGTAACATATGGTAGCGAAACATGGACCATCAGCAAACAAGCAGAAAATATGCTAAACACTTGGGAAAGGAAAATATTTAGGAAAATATATGGGCCAGTAAAGGACAATAACGAGTGGAGAAGTAGAACCAATTCAGAGCTGTACGAACTGTTTGAAGAACCAAATATAACAGCTGAAATTAAAATGAATAGATTAAGGTGGGTAGGGCACATAGAAAGAATGGAAAACAACAGAGGTCCAAAAACGATTTATAAGACAACACCTAATGAGAAAAGGCCTAAAGGCAGGCCAAGAAGCAGATGGTTGGAAGAAGTGGAGAAAGACCTTAAAGCCATAGGAGTGAAAGAGTGGAGGAAGAAGACCATGGATCGGGAAAAGTGGAGAAGTGTAGTGTGGCAGGCCAGGGCCCTAAATGGGCTGTAGAGCCAAAGGAAGAAGGAGAAGAAGAAGAAGATATTTCACTGTTATAATTCACTGTTATATTTAACTGTTATATTAGGAAAATATGACGGGCTCCCCGATTTGCCCACCTATATAAACGTCTACCATTGTAAATGTCCACCAATATAAATGTCTACCATTGTAAATGCCCACCAATATAAATGTCCACCATTGTAAATGCCCACCAATGTAAATGTCCACGAATATAAATGTGCACCATTGGAAATGCCCACCAATATAAATGTCTACCATTGTAAATGTCCACGAATATAAATGTCCACCATTGTAAATGCCCACCAATAAAAATGTCCAGGAATATAAATGTCTACCACTGTAAATGCCAACCAATATAAATGTCCACGAATATAAATGTGCACCATTGTAAATGCCAACCAATATAAATGTCTAACATTGTAAATGCCCACCAATATAAATGTCAACGAATATAAATGTCTACCATTGAAAATGCCCACCAATATAAATGTCTACCATTGTAAATGCCCACCAATATAAATGTCTACCATTGTAAATGCCCACCAATATAAATGTCCACGAATATAAATGTCTACCATTGTAAATGCCCACCAATATAAATGTCTACCATTGTAAATGCCCACCAATATAAATGTCTACCATTGTAAATGCCAACCAATATAAATGTCTACCATTGTAAATGCCCACCAATATAAATGCCCACGAATATAAATGTCCACCATTGTAAATACCCACCAATATAAATGTCCACGAATATAAATGTGCACCATTGTAAATGCCCACCAATATAAATGTCCACCATTGTAAATGCCCACCAATATAAATGCCCACCAATATAAATGTCCACCATTGTAAATGCCCAACAATGTAGATGTCCACGAATATAAATGTGCACCATTGTAAATGCCCACCAATATAAATGTCTACCATTGTAGATGTATACGAATATAAATGTCCACCATTGTAAATGCCCACCAATATAAATGTCCAGGAATATAAATGTCTACCATTGTAAATGCCCACCAATAAAAATGTCCACGAATATAAATGTGCACCATTGTAAATGCCCACCAATATAAATGTCTACCATTGTAAATGCCCACCAATATAAATGTCCACGAATATAAATGTCTACCATTGTAAATGCCCACCAATATAAATGCCCACCAATATAAATGTCTACCATTGTAAATGCCCACCAATATAAATGTCCAAGAATATAAATGTGCACCATTGTAGATACCCAACAATATAAATGTCCAGGAATATAAATATCCACCATTGTAAATGCCCACCAATATAAATGTCCACGAATATAAATGTCCACCATTGTAAATGCCCACCAATATAAATGTGTACCATTGTAAATGCACACCAATATAAATGTCTACCATTGTAAATGCCCACCAATATAAATGTCTACCATTGTAAATGCCCACCAATATAAATGTCTACCATAAATGCCCACCAATATAAATGCCCACGAATATAAATGTCTACCACTGTAAATGCCAACCAATATAAATGTCTACCATTGTAAATGCCCACCAATATAAATGTCTACCATTGTCAATGCCCACCAATATAAATGTCCACGAATATAAATGTGCACCATTGTAAATGCCCACCAATATAAATGTCCACGAATATCAATGTCTACCATTGTAAATGCCCACCAATAAAAATGTCCAGGAATATAAATGTCTACCACTGTAAATGCCAACCAATATAAATGTCCACGAATATAAATGTGCACCATTGTAAATGCCCACCAATATAAATGTCTACCATTGTAAATGCCCACCAATATAAATGTCCACGAATATAAATGTCTACCATTGTAAATGCCCACCAATATAAATGTCTACCATTGTAAATGCCCACCAATATAAATGTCTACCATTGTAAATGCCCACCAATATAAATGTCCACGAATATAAATGTCTACCATTGTAAATGCCCACCAATATAAATGTCTACCATTGTAAATGCCCACCAATATAAATGTCTACCGTTGTAAATGCCAACCAATATAAATGTCTACCATTGTAAATGCCCACCAATATAAATGCCCACGAATATAAATGTCCACCATTGTAAATGCCCAACAATGTAGATGTCCACGAAAATAAATGTGCACCATTGTAAATGCCCACCCATATAAATGTCCACCATTGTAAATGCCCACCAATATAAATGCCCACCAATATAAATGTCCACCATTGTAAATGCCCACCAATATAAATGTCCACGAATATAAATGTGCACCATTGTAAATGCCCACCAATATAAATGTCTACCATTGTAGATGCCCACGAATATAAATGTCTACCATTGTAAATGCCCACCAATATAAATGCCCACGAATATAAATGTTTACCATTATAAATGCCCACCAATATAAATGCCCACGAATATAAATGTCCACCATTGTAAATGCCCACCAATAAAAATGTCCAGGAATATATATGTCTACCACTGTAAATGCCAACCAATATAAATGTCCACGAATATAAATGTGCACCATTGTAAATGCCCACCAATATAAATGTCCACCATTGATAAATGTCCACCATTATAAATACCCAACAATATAAATGTCCATGAATATCAATGTCTACCATTGCTTAAATGCCCACCAATATAAATGTTCACGAATATAAATGTCTACCATTGTAAATGTCCACCAATATAAATGTCCACGAATATAAATGTCTACCATTGTAAATGCCCACCAATATAAATGCTAACCAATATAAATGTGCACCATTGTAAATGCCCACCAATATAAATATCTACGAATATTAATGTCAACCATTGTAAATGCCCACCAATATAAATGTTTACGAATATAAATGTCTACCATTGTAAATGCCCACCAATATAAATGTCCAGGAATATAAATGTCCACTATTGTAAATGCCCACCAATATAAATGTCCACGAATATAAATGTCCACCATTGTAAATGCCCACCAATATAAATGTGTACCATTGTAAATGCACACCAATATAAATGTCTACCATTGTAAATGCCCACCAATATAAATGTCTACCATTGTAAATGCCCACCAATATAAATGTCTACCATTGTAAATGCCCACCAATATAAATGCCCACGAATATAAATGTCTACCACTGTAAATGCCAACCAATATAAATGTCTACCATTGTAAATGCCCACCAATATAAATGTCTACCATTGTCAATGCCCACCAATATAAATGTCCACGAATATAAATGTGCACCATTGTAAATGCCCACCAATATAAATGTCCACGAATATCAATGTCTACCATTGTAAATGCCCACCAATATAAATGTCTACGAATATAAATGTCTACCATTGTAAATGCCCACCAATATAAATGTTTACGAATATAAATGTCTACCATTGTAAATGCCCACCAATATAAATGTCCACGAATATAAATGTCCACCATTGTAATTGCCCACCAATATAAATGTCCACCATTGTAATTGCCCACCAATATAAATGCTCACCAATATAAATGTGCACCATTGTAAATGCCCACCAATATAAATGTCTACGAATATCAATGTCTACCATTGTAAATGCCCACCAATATAAATGTTTACGAATATAAATGTCTACCATTGTAAATGCCCACCAATATAAATGTCCACGAATATAAATGTCCACCATTGTAATTGCCCACCAATATAAATGTCTACCATTGTGAATGCCCACCAATATAAATGTCTACCATTGTAAATGCCAACCAATATAAATGTCCACGAATATAAATGTGCACCATTGTAAATGCCCACCAATATAAATGTGCACCATTATAAATGCCCACCAATATAAATATCCACGAATATAAATGCCTACCATTCTAAATGCCCACCAATATAAATGTCTACCATTGTAAATGCCCACCAATATAAATGTCCACGAATATAAATGTCCACCATTGTAAATACCCACCCATATAAATTTCGACGAATATAAATGTGCACCATTGTAAATGCCCACCAATATAAATGCCCACCAATATAAATGTCCATGAATATAAATGTCCACCATTGTAAATACCCATCCATATAAATGTCGACGAATATAAATGTGCACCATTGTAAATGCCCACCAATATAAATGTCTACCATTGTAAATGCCCACCAATATAAATGCCCACCAATATAAATGTCCACCATTGTAAATGCCCACCAATGTAGATGTCCACGAATATAAATGTGCACCATTGTAAATGCCCACCAACATAAATGTCTACCATTGTAAATGTATACGAAAAAAAATGTCCACCATTGTAAATGCCCACCAATATAAATGTCCACGAATATAAATGTGCACCATTGTAAATGCCCACCAATATAAAAATGTCTACCAACAGCAATGCCACAATAAAATGTCAGGAATAAGATAAATATCCCTGTAAACCAGCCAATATAAATGTCCACGAATATAAATGTAAATGTAGTGCCCACCAACTAAAATGTCTGCAAACATGTGATACCACCAATATAAATGTCCAATAAGAATATAAGTATCTATGTTAAAATGTACACCAATACTAAATGTCTACCATTGTAAATACCCACCAATATAAATATACCATTGTAAATATTAGCCAATATAAATCATCACGAAATGTCTACCATTGTAAATGCCCACCAAATATAAATGTCCACGAATATAAATGTGCACCATTGTAAATGCCCACCTATATAAATGTCTACCATTGTAAATGCCCACCAAAATAAATGTCTACCATTGTAAATGCCCACCAATATAAATGTCCATGAATATAAATGTCTACTATTGTAAATGCCCACCAATATAAATGCCCACGAATATAAATGTCTACCATTATAAATGCCCACCAATATAAATCCCACGTATATAAATGTCTACCATTGTAAATGCCCACCAATATAAATGAAATGTACCATGTAACTTCCACCAATATAAATCCGAATATAAACCACCATTGTAATTGCCCACCAATATAAATGTCTACCATTGTAAATGCCCACCAATATAAATGTCCACGAATATAAATGTCCACCATTGTATATGCCCATAATATAAAACCAATATAAATGTCCACCATTGTAAATACCCACCAACATAAATGTCTACCATTGTAAATGCCCACCAATATAAATTTCCACGAATATAAATGTCTACCATTGTAAATGCCCACCAATATAAATGTCCACCATTGTAAATGTCCACCATTGTAAATGCCCACCAATATAAATGTCTACGAATATAAATTGCACCATTGTAAATGCCCACGAATATAAATGTGCACCACTGTAAATGCCCACCAATATAAATGTCTACCATTGTAAATGCCCACCAATATAAATGTTCACGAATATAAATATAAAAAAAAGTCCACCATTGTAAATGCCCACCAATATAAATGTCCACGAATATAAATGTGCACCATTGTAAATGCCCACCAATATAAATGTCTACCATTGTAAATGCCCACCAATAAAAATGTCCAGGAATATGAATGTCTACCACTGTAAATGCCAACCAATATAAATGTCCACGAATATAAATGTGCACCATTATAAATGCCCACCAATATAAATGTCTACCATTGTAAATGCCCACCAATATAAATGTCCACGAATATAAATGTCTACCATTGAAAATGCCCACCAATATAAATGTCTACCATTGTAAATGCCCACCAATATAAATGTCTACCATTGTAAATGCCCACCAATATAAATGTCCACGAATATAAACGTCTACCATTGTAAATGCCCACCAAAATAAATGTCTACCATTGTAAATGCCCACCAATATAAATGTCCATGAATATAAATGTCTACTATTGTAAATGCCCACCAATATAAATGCCCACCAATATAAATGTCCACGAATATAAATGCCCACCAATATAAATGTCCACGAATATAAATGTGCACCATTGTAAATGCCCATAAATATAAATGTCCACGAATATAAATGTGCACCATTGTAAATACCCACCAATATAAATATCTACGAATATAAATGTGAACCATTGTAAATGCCCACCAATATAAATGTTTACGATTATAAATGTCTACCATTATAAATGCCCACCAATATAAATGTCCAGGAATATAAATGTCCACTATTGTAATTACCCACCAATATAAATGTCCACGAATATAAATGTGCACCATTGTAAATGCCCACCGATATAAATGTGTACCATTGTAAATGCCCACCAATATAAATGTCTACCATTGTAAATGCCCACCAATATAAATGTCTACGAACATTGTAAATGCCCACCAATATAAATGTCTACCATTGTAAATGCCCACCAATATAAATGTCCACGAATATAAATGTCTACAATTGTAAATGCCCACCAATATAAATGTCTACCATTGTAAATGCCCACCAATATAAATGTCTACCATTGTAAATGCCCACCAATATAAATGTCCACGAATATAAATGTGTACCATTGTAAATGCCTACCAATATAAATGTCCACGAATATAAATGTCTACCATTGTAAATGCCCATAATATAAATGTCCACGAATATAAATGTCTACCATTGTAAATGCCACCAATATAAATGTGTACCATTGTAAATGCCCACCAATATAAATGTCTACCAATGTAAATGCCCACATTTTTAAAAAATAAAATCAATATTAATGTCTACGAATATAAATGTCTACCATTGTAAATGCCCACCAATATAAATGTCTACACGAAATGCTAAATGTCTACCATTGTAAATGCCCACCAATATAAATGTCCACGAATATAAATGTCTACCATCTGTAAATGCCCACCAATATAAATGTCTACCATTGTAAATGCCCACCAATATAAATGTCTACCATTGTAAATGTAACCAATATATATGCCCACCAACTATAAATGCTACCAATATATATAGTATCACCATTGTAATTGCCCCACCAGTATCTCGATACAAATGTCCACCATTGTATAATGTCTGCTATTAATATCTACCATATATAATCCACATTATAAATGCTTCCTTATGCGAATATAAATGTCTACCACTCGTAAATGCCCACCAATATAAATGTCTACCATTGTAAATGTACAACCCTCACAGAACCAATATAAATGCTCACGATATAATGTCTACCATTGTAAGATGCCCACCAATATACAATGACTCTACGAATACGAAATGTCTACCATTGTAAGATGCCCACCAATATAAATGTCTACGAATATAAATGTCTACCATTGTAAATGCCCACCAATATACAATATTTACGAATATAGATGTCTACCATTGTAATTGCCCACCAATATAAATGTCTGCCATTTGTCGTGCCCACCAAATAAATGTCTGCATTGTAAGTCTTACCAATATAAGTAATAGCATGGAGATATATAAATGTCTGCTATTGTAAATGCCCCATAAATACATAAATGCCCACCGTATAAATCCACGATATAAATACCCAATATGCAAGTAATCACGAATATATTATTTTCTTAGTAGTATGCATAAATATAATTGTCCACGAATATCAATATAACCATTGCTAAATGCCCACCAATATAAATGTCTACCATTGTAAGTACCCCTCCAGCATATAAATGATTTCTTCAAAGATTGTAAATGTCCACCAATATAAATGCCCACCAATATAAATGTTTACCATTATAATAATGCCCTCCAATATAAATACCCACGAATGTAAATGTCACCATTGCGAATGCCACATGTAAATGTACGAGAATATAAATACCACCACTGTAAATACTTAACCAATATAAATGTCCACAGAAAATATAAAAATGTACCAATTGTAGTATAATAATACTAAATGTCATTATAAATCTTAAATAACACCAATATAAATCTTACTACCAGTGAAAATACCCACCAATATAAATGTCTACTATTGTAATTGCACACCAATATAAATGTTTCACCAATATAAAAGTGTAGCGCCATTGTAAATGCCCCATAATGTCTGCCATTGTAGAAATTATTTTTAATGCAAATGTCTGCCATTTAATAATAACACCAATGTAAATGAATCCTGAATATAAACGTCTACATAACCTTAAAACCTTGCACCAATCAAATCTATGCATAATACAATGCCCACCCAATATAAATATATATGGATATATTCGTTGTAAGTATCACACCAATGTAAGTAACACCAATATAAATGCCTGAATATAAGTACTGCAATACTCAAATGTCTACGAATATAAATGTCTACCATTGTAAATGCCCACAAATATAAATGTTTACGAATATCAATGTCATACCATTGTAAGTGCCCACACAATGCATAAATGTCTACGCATATAAGTGTCCACCAATGTAAATGCCCACCAGATATAAGTGACTACCATATATAATAATGCCGCAAATAAATGTAAACAGATACAATATTCACACCATTGAAAATGCCCACATAATCTCTAAATGTTTACCATTGTAAGCTACTTTTAAATATAAATGTCTGCAGTAATGCTAAATATAAATGTCTGCAATTAAGCTTCACCATCTCAGTAAATACCAATATCAGCGTCTACCATTGAACCACCACAAGTAGTGTACGAATGTAATGTGGTTTAAGTACTTTTTCATATAGTATGCTGTGTAATGTTGCAAAATAGGACCACGTGGAGAAAGTACACCAATATAAGTAATATGAATGCCGATGTCTACTATTGAAAAAGTACTTATAAATATAAGTGTACAATGTGATGATAAGATATAATATATAATGAAGTAATGCAACGATATCAATTGTTTTCAATCATGAAAGTACTAGCTAAATATAAATATTACAGATGAATGTAGTATCTGCGATCGTGAATCCCCCAGTATAAATGTCTACCATTATAAAGTGCAACCCGTATAAAGTCCACGAATTTAAATGTGCACCATTGTAAATGCTCACTTTTCAATACCTAGATGTCTACCATTATAAGTGCCCACCAATAATAAGTATCCACGAATCTAAATGCCTACCATTCTAAATGCCCACCAATACTAAATGTCTACCATTGTAAGTGCCTACCAATATAAATGTCCGCGAATATAAATGTCCACCAGGTGTAAGTACCCACCCATTAAATATCGTCACGAATATAAATGTGCACCATATGTAAATGCCCACCAATATAAATGCCCACCAGTATTAATGTCCATGATTCTAGATCTTCACCATTGCAAAATGACACCATCCATATAAATGTACGACGCATATAAGTGTGTACCATTGTAAATGTCCACCCATTATAAAGTGTTTACTCCATAGTAAATGCCCGAGAATATAAATAACCGCATTGTAATCTTTTTTTAATAAAATGTCCGAGATATGCTGTGAAATTGCCAATAATATAAAGTATCACAAGATATAAATGTGCGCCTTTGAAATGCCCACACCAATATAGATATCTACCATTGAAGGAAATATAACGCCTGTTGTAAATGTTCTGCTGTTGTACATTTATGGCGTATAGATATTAACTGCAAGTAGCACAGTAGCAAGTATCACGAATATAAGTATCTGTATTGTCGTCATCACATAAATATGATATCTCACAAGGTACATAAATCATATACACCGTTGTAAATGCTGCACCAATATAAATGTTCACCAATGCTGAAGTAATGCCGTGAAATGCGCAATGAAGAATACCGATATGGTATGGAAACATTATTAGACGACCAATGTGATGGTGCTTTGAATATAAAATCATCTTTATGAAACGCTACCAGCCGTAGTATTACAGGATATGATATCATGATTGTATTGAATATAAATGTTAAGATATATATCTATTAATATAGTATATAGTGTGTGCCATTGTGACTATATTTAAATATACTGGTGTGATATTATAAATATAAGTAATCTCTACTACATTATATTGGTATTACAATGTAGTATTCTGCCATTATGAAGTCTGCAATGGTACTTTATGAATATAAATGCCTGCGCATGATATGACCAAATATGATGTCACCGACGCGGTACACCAATGTAAATGTCTGCATTCGTGCTTACCAATATAAATATTCCCGCGATATGAAATGCGCGCGATATAAAATGCAATATAATCCGAATATCAATGTCTACCGATATGAAATGCCCACCAATAAAATGTCCAGAGATACAATCATCTTACCACTGTAAGTGTAACCAATACAAATATGCACAAATATAAGTAATATATTGTGACCCATTATAAAACCATATAAATGTCTACCGTTGTAAGTACTTCCCACCAATAACAAATATACGAATATATGTGCACTGCATTGAAATGCCCCGCCAATATAAATGTCTACCATTGTAAGTGAACACCAATATCTCGATATCATGTCCACCATAGTATTTACCCACCAATATAAATGTCCACGAATATAAATGTGACCATTACCAGTGCCTTTACCAATATAAATGTCACCATTGTAAATGCCCATGCAGATAAATGTCTACCATTGTAAATACCCACCAATATAAATGTCTACCATTGTAAATGCCCACCAATATAATGTCCACGAATATAAACGTCTACCATTGTAAATGCCCACCAAATATAAATGTCCCACTTGTAATATTAATCTCACGCATTGTAAATGCCCGTCTTAACCCCCCCCACCAACATATATGTCCATGAATATAAACGTCCCTACTATTGTAAATACCCACCAATATAACGCTCACGAATAGGGGGTCGTTTGGTGACCATTATAAATGCCCACCAATATAAATGTCCACGTATATAAGTGTCTGGACTGTGAATGCCTACCTATTATGTAATTTCCTCTAATCATAAATGTCCACCATTGTATCCACACGTTGTTCCAACCAATATAAATTGTAACCATTGTAATGCCCACCAATATAAATGTCTCACGAATATAAATGTCATACCATTATAAATGCCCACCAATATAAATGCTTACGAATATAAATGTCTACCATTGTAAATGCCCACCAATATAAATGTCCAGGAATATAAATGTCCACCATTGTAAATGCCCACCAATATAAATGTCCACGAATATAAATGTCCACCATTGTAAATGCCCACCAATATAAATGTGTACCATTGTAAATGCACACCAATATAAATGTCTACCATTGTAAATGCCCACCAATATAAATGTCTACCATTGTAAATGCCCACCAATATAAATGTCTACCATTGTAAATGCCCACCAATATAAATGCCCACGAATATAAATGTCTACCATTGTAAATGCCCACCAATATAAATGTCCACCATTGTAAATGCCCACCAATATAAATGTCTACCATTGTAAATGCCCACCAATATAAATGTCCACGAATATAAATGTGCACCATTGTAAATGCCCACCAATATAAATGTCCACGAATATAAATGTCTACCATTGTAAATGCCCACCAATATAAATGTCCACGAATATAAATGTCTACCATTGTAAATGCCCACCAATATAAATGTCTACCATTGTAAATGCCCACCAATATAAATGTCCACGAATATAAATGTCTACCATTGTAAATGCCCACCAATATAAATGCCCACCAATATAAATGTCTACCATTGTAAATGCCCACCAATATAAATGTCCAAGAATATAAATGTGCACCATTGTAAATACCCAACAATATAAATGTCCATGAATATCAATGTCTACCATTGTAAATGCCCACCAATATAAATGTCCACGAATATAAATGTCTACCATTGTAAATGTCCACCAATATAAATGTCCACGAATATAAATGTCTACCATTGTAAATGCCCACCAATATAAATGCTAACCAATATAAATGTGCACCATTGTAAATGCCCACCAATATAAATATCTACGAATATTAATGTCAACCATTGTAAATGCCCACCAATATAAATGTTTACGAATATAAATGTCTACCATTGTAAATGCCCACCAATATAAATGTCCAGGAATATAAATGTCCACCATTGTAAATGCCCACCAATATAAATGTCCACGAATATAAATGTCCATCATTGTAAATGCCCACCAATATAAATGTGTACCATTGTAAATGCACACCAATATAAATGTCTACCATTGTAAATGCCCACCAATATAAATGTCTACCATTGTAAATGCCCACCAATATAAATGTCTACCATTGTAAATGCCCACCAATATAAATGCCCACGAATATAAATGTCTACCACTGTAAATGCCCACCAATATAAATGTCTACCATTGTAAATGCCAACCAATATAAATGTCCACGAATATAAATGTCCATCATTGTAAATGCCCACCAATATAAATGTGTACCATTGTAAATGCACACCAATATAAATGTCCACGAATATAAATGTCTACCATTGTAAATGCCCACCAATATAAATGTCCACGAATATAAATGTCTACCATTGTAAATGCCCACCAATATAAATGTCACCATTGTAAATGCCCACCAATATAAATGTCTACCATTGTAAATGCCCACCAATATAAATGTCTACCATTGTAAATGCCCACCAATATAAATGTCTACCATTGTAAATGCCCACCAATATAAATGCCCACGAATATAAATGTCTACCACTGTAAATGCCCACCAATATAAATGTCTACCATTGTAAATGCCAACCAATATAAATGTCCACGAATATAAATGTGCACCATTGTAAATGCCCACCAATATAAATGTCTACCATTATCAATGCCCACCAATATAAATATCCACGAATATAAATGCCTACCATTCTAAATGCCCACCAATATAAATGTCTACCATTGTAAATGCCCACCAATATAAATGTCCACGAATATAAATGTCCACCATTGTAAATACCCACCCATATAAATTTCGACGAATATAAATGTGCACCATTGTAAATGCCCACCAATATAAATGTCTACCATTGTAAATGCCCACCAAAATAAATGCCCACCAATATAAATGTCCATGAATATAAATGTCCACCATTGTAAATACCTATCCATATAAATGTCGACGAATATAAATGTGCACCATTGTAAATGCCCACCAATATAAATGTCTACCATTGTAAATGCCCACCAATATAAATGCCCACCAATATAAATGTCCACCATTGTAAATGCCCACCAATGTAGATGTCCACGAATATAAATGTGCACCATTGTAAATGCCCACCAACATAAATGTCTACCATTGTAAATGTATACGAAAAAAAATGTCAACCATTGTAAATGCCCACCAATATAAATGTTTACGAATATAAATGTCTACCATTGTAAATGCCCACCAATATAAATGTCCAGGAATATAAATGTCCACCATTGTAAATGCCCACCAATATAAATGTCCACGAATATAAATGTCCACCATTGTAAATGCCCACCAATATAAATGTGTACCATTGTAAATGCACACCAATATAAATGTCTACCATTGTAAATGCCCACCAATATAAATGTCTACCATTGTAAATGCCCACCAATATAAATGTCTACCATTGTAAATGCCCACCAATATAAATGCCCACGAATATAAATGTCTACCACTGTAAATGCCAACCAATATAAATGTCTACCATTGTAAATGCCCACCAATATAAATGTCTACCATTGTAAATGCCCACCAATATAAATGTCCACGAATATACATGTGCACCATTGTAAATGCCCACCAATATAAATGTCCACGGATATCAATGTCTACCATTGTAAATGCCCACCAATATAAATGCCCACGAATATAAATGTCTACCACTGTAAATGCCAACCAATATAAATGTCTACCATTGTAAATGCCCACCAATATAAATGTCTACGAATATAAATGTCTACCATTGTAAATGCCCACCAATATAAATGTTTACGAATATAAATGTCTACCATTGTAAATGCCCACCAATATAAATGTTTACGAATATAAATGTCTACCATTGTAAATGCCCACCAATATAAATGTTTACGAATATAAATGTCTACCATTGTAATTGCCCACTAATATAAATGTCCATGAATATAAATGTCCACCATTGTAATTGCCCACCAATATAAATGTCTACCATTGTAAATGCCCACCAATATAAATGTCCACGAATATAAATGTCCACCATTGTAATTGCCCACCAATATAAATGTCCACCATTGTAATTGCCCACCAATATAAATGCTCACCAATATAAATGTGCACCATTGTAAATGCCCACCAATATAAATGTCTACGAATATCAATGTCTACCATTGTAAATGCCCACCAATATAAATGTTTACGAATATAAATGTCTACCATTGTAAATGCCCACCAATATAAATGTCCACGAATATAAATGTCCACCATTGTAATTGCCCACCAATATAAATGTCTACCATTGTGAATGCCCACCAATATAAATGTCTACCATTGTAAATGCCAACCAATATAAATGTCCACGAATATAAATGTGCACCATTGTAAATGCCCACCAATATAAATGTCTACCATTATAAATGCCCACCAATATAAATATCCACGAATATAAATGCCTACCATTCTAAATGCCCACCAATATAAATGTCTACCATTGTAAATGCCCACCAATATAAATGTCCACGAATATAAATGTCCACCATTGTAAATACCCACCCATATAAATTTCGACGAATATAAATGTGCACCATTGTAAATGCCCACCAATATAAATGCCCACCAATATAAATGTCCATGAATATAAATGTCCACCATTGTAAATACCCATCCATATAAATGTCGACGAATATAAATGTGCACCATTGTAAATGCCCACCAATATAAATGTCTACCATTGTAAATGCCCACCAATATAAATGCCCACCAATATAAATGTCCACCATTGTAAATGCCCACCAATGTAGATGTCCACGAATATAAATGTGCACCATTGTAAATGCCCACCAACATAAATGTCTACCATTGTAAATGTATACGAAAAAAAATGTCCACCATTGTAAATGCCCACCAATATAAATGTCCACGAATATAAATGTGCACCATTGTAAATGCCCACCAATATAAATGTCTACCATTGTAAATGCCCACCAATATAAATGTCTACCATTGTAAATACCCACCAATATAAATGTCTACCATTGTAAATGCCCACCAATATAAATGTCCACGAATATAAACGTCTACCATTGTAAATGCCCACCAAATATAAATGTCCACGAATATAAATGTGCACCATTGTAAATGCCCACCAATATAAATGTCCATGAATATAAATGTCTACTTTTGTAAATGCCCACCAATATAAATGCCCACGAATATAAATGTTTACCATTATAAATGCCCACCAATATAAATGCCCACGTATATAAATGTCTACCATTGTAAATGCCCACCAATATAAATTTCCACGAATATAAATGTCCACCATTGTAATTGCCCACCAATATAAATGTCTACCATTGTAATTGCCCACCAATATAAATGTCCACGAATATAAATGCCTACCATTGTAAATGCCCACCAATATAAATGTCTACCATTGTAAATACCCACCAACATAAATGTCTACCATTGTAAATGCCCACCAATATAAATGCCCACGAATATAAATGTCTACCATTGTAAATGCCCACCAATATAAATGTCCACGAATATAAATGTCCACCATTGTAAATGCCCACCAATATAAATGTCCACGAATATAAATTGCACCATTGTAAATGCCCACCAATATAAATGTGCACCATTGTAAATGCCCACCAATATAAATGTCTACCATTGTAAATGCCCACCAATATAAATGTTCACGAATATAAATGTCTACCATTGTAAATGCCCACCAATATAAATGTCTACGAATATAAATGTGCACCATTGTAAATGCCCACCAATACAAATGTCGACTATTGTAAATGCCCACCAATATAAATGTCCACGAATATAAATGTCCATCATTGTAAATGCCCACCAATATAAATGTCCACGAATATAAATGTGCACCATTGTAAATGCCCACCAATATAAATGTCTACCATTGTAAATGCCCACCAATATAAATGTCCACGAATATAAATGTCTACCATTGTAAATGCCCACCTATATAAATGTCCACGAATATAAATGTGCACCATTGTAAATGCCCACCAATATAAATGTCTACTATTGTAAATGCCCACCAATATAAATGTCCACGAATATAAATGTGCACCATTGTAAATGCCCACCAATATAAATGTCTACCATTGTAAATGCTCACCAATATAAATGTCCATGAATATCAATGTCTACCATTGTAAATGCCCACCAATATAAATGTCCACGAATATAAATGTCTACCATTGTAAATGTCCACCAATATAAATGTCCACGAATATAAATGTCTACCATTGTAAATGCCCACCAATATAAATGCTAACCAATATAAATGTGCACCATTGTAAATGCCCACCAATATAAATATCCACGAATATTAATGTCAACCATTGTAAATGCCCACCAATATAAATGTTTACGAATATAAATGTCTACCATTGTAAATGCCCACCAATATAAATGTCCAGGAATATAAATGTCCACTATTGTAAATGCCCACCAATATAAATGTCCACGAATATAAATGTCCACCATTGTAAATGCCCACCAATATAAATGTGTACCATTGTAAATGCACACCAATATAAATGTCTACCATTGTAAATGCCCACCAATATAAATGTCTACCATTGTAAATGCCCACCAATATAAATGTCTACCATTGTAAATGCCCACCAATAAAAATGCCCACGAATATAAATGTCTACCACTGTAAATGCCAACCAATATAAATGTCTACCATTGTAAATGCCCACCAATATAAATGTCTACCATTGTCAATGCCCACCAATATAAATGTCCACGAATATAAATGTGCACCATTGTAAATGCCCACCAATATAAATGTCCACGAATATCAATGTCTACCATTGTAAATGCCCACCAATATAAATGTCTACGAATATCAATGTCTACCATTGTAAATGCCCACCAATATAAATGTTTACGAATATAAATGTCTACCATTGTAAATGCCCACCAATATAAATGTCCACGAATATAAATGTCCACCATTGTAATTGCCCACCAATATAAATGTCTACCATTGTGAATGCCCACCAATATAAATGTCTACCATTGTAATTGCCCACCAATATAAATGTCGAATATAAATGTGCACCATTGTAAATGCCCACCAATATAAATGTCCACGAATATAAATGTCTACCATTGTAAATGCCCACCAATATAAATGTCTACCATTGTAAATGCCCACCAATATAAATGTCCACGAATATAAATGTCTACCATTGTAAATGCCCACGAATATAAATGTCTACCATTGTAAATGCCCACCAATATAAATGCCCACCAATATAAATGTCCACCATTGTATATGCCCACCAACATAAATATCTACCATTGTAAATGTATACGAAAATAAATCTCCACCATTGTAAATGCCCACCAATATAAATGTCCACGAATATTAATGTGCACCATTGTAAATGCCCACCAATATAAATGTCCACGAATATAAATGTCCACCATTGTAAATGCCCACAAATATAAATGTCCACGAATATAAATGTGCACCATTGTAAATGCCCACCAATACAAATGTCTACCATTGTAAATGCCCACCAATATAAATGTCCAGGAATATAAATGTCCACCATTGTAATTGCCCACCAATATAAATGCTCACCAATATAAATGTGCACCATTGTAAATGCCCACCAATATAAATGTCTACGAATATCAATGTCTACCATTGTAAATGCCCACCAATATAAATGTTTACGAATATAAATGTCTACCATTGTAAATGCCCACCAATATAAATGTCCACGAATATAAATGTCCACCATTGTAATTGCCCACCAATATAAATGTCTACCATTGTGAATGCCCACCAATATAAATGTCTACCATTGTAAATGCCAACCAATATAAATGTCCACGAATATAAATGTGCACCATTGTAAATGCCCACCAATATAAATGTCTACCATTATAAATGCCCACTAATATAAATATCCACGAATATAAATGCCGACCATTCTAAATGCCCACCAATATAAATGTCTACCATTGTAAATGCCCACCAATATAAATGTCCACGAATATAAATGTCCACCATTGTAAATGCCCACCAATATAAATGTCCACGAATATAAATGTGCACCATTGTAAATGCCCACCAATATAAATGTCCACCAATATAAATGTCCACGAATATAAATGTCCACCATTGTAAATACCCACCCATATAAATGTCGACGAATATAAATGTGCACCATTGTAAATGCCCACCAATATAAATGTCTACCATTGTAAATGCCCACCAATATAAATGCCCACCAATATAAATGTCCACCATTGTAAATGCCCACCAATGTATATGTCCACGAATATAAATGTGCACCATTGTAAATGCCCACCAACATAAATGTCTACCATTGTAAATGTATACGAAAAAAAATGTCCACCATTGTAAATGCCCACCAATATAAATGTCCACGAATATAAATGTGCACCATTGTAAATGCCCACCAATATAAATGTCTACCATTGTAAATGCCCACCAATATAAATGTCTACCATTGTAAATACCCACCAATATAAATGTCTACCATTGTAAATGCCCACCAATATAAATGTCCACGAATATAAACGTCTACCATTGTAAATGCCCACCAAATATAAATGTCCACGAATATAAATGTGCACCATTGTAAATGCCCACCTATATAAATGTCTACCATTGTAAATGCCCACCAAAATAAATGTCTACCATTGTAAATGCCCACCAATATAAATGTCCACGAATATAAATGTCTACTATTGTAAATGCCCACCAATATAAATTCCCACCAATATAAATGTCTACCATTGTAAATGCCCACCAATATAAATGTCCACGAATATAAATGTGCACCATTGTAAATGCCCATAAATATAAATGTCCACGAATATCAATGTCTACCATTGTAAATGCCCACCAATATAAATGTCTACCATTGTAAATGCCCACCAATATAAATGTCTGCCATTGTAAATGCCCACCAATATAAATGCCCACGAATATAAATGTTTACCATTATAAATGCCCACCAATATAAATGCCCACGAATATAAATGTCTACCATTGTAAATGCCCACCAATATAAATTTCCACGAATATAAATGTCCACCATTGTAATTGCCCACCAATATAAATGTCTACCATTGTAATTGCCCACCAATATAAATGTCCACGAATATAAATGCCTACCATTGTAAATGCCCACCAATATAAATGTCTACCATTGTAAATACCCACCAACATAAATGTCTACCATTGTAAATGCCCATCAATATAAATGCCCACGAATATAAATGTCTACCATTGTAAATGCCCACCAATATAAATGTCCACGAATATAAATGTCCACCATTGTAAATGCCCACCAATATAAATGTCCACGAATATAAATTGCACCATTGTAAATGCCCACCAATATAAATGTGCACCATTGTAAATGCCCACCAATATAAATGTCTACCATTGTAAATGCCCACCAATATAAATGTCTACGAATATAAATGTCTACCATTGTAAATGCCCACCAATATAAATGTCCACGAATATAAATGTGCACCATTGTAAATGCCCACCAATACAAATGTCTACCATTGTAAATGCCCACCAATACAAATGTCCACGAATATAAATGTCCATCATTGTAAATGCCCACCAATATAAATGTCCACGAATATAAATGTGCACCATTGTAAATGCCCACCAATATAAATGTCTACCATTGTAAATGCCCACCAATATAAATGTCCACGAATATAAATGTCTACCATTGTAAATGCCCACCAATATAAATGTCCACGAATATAAATGTGCACCATTGTAAATGCCCACCAATATAAATGTCTACCATTGTAAATGCCCACCAATATAAATGTCCACGAATATAAATGTCTACCATTAAAAATGCCCACCAATATAAATGTCCACGAATATAAATGCCTACCATTGTAAATGCCCACCAATATAAATGCCTACCATTGTAAATGCCCACCAATATAAATGTCCACGAATATAAATGTCCACCATTGTAAATGCTCACCAATATGAATGTCCACGAAAATAAATTTGCACCATTGTAAATGCCCACCAATATAAATGTCTACCATTGTAAATGCCCACCAATATAAATGTCCACGAATATAAATGTACACCATTGTAAATACCCACCAATATAAATGTCCACGAATATAAATGTGCACCATTGTAAATGCCCACCAATATAAATGTCCACCATTGTAAATTCCCACCAATGTAGATGTCCACGAATATAAATGTGCACCATTGTAAATGCCCACCAATATAAATGTCTACCATTGTAAATGTATACGAATATAAATGTCCACCATTGTAAATGCCCACCAATATAAATGTCCAGGAATATAAATGTCTACCATTGTAAATTCCCACCAATATAAATGTCCACGAATATAAATGTGCACCATTGTAAATGCCCACCAATATAAATGTAACCATTGTAAATGTCCACGAATATAAATGTCTACCATTGTAAATGCCCACCAATATAAATGTCCACGAATATAAATGTGCACCATTGTAAATGCCCACCAATATAAATTTCCACGAATATAAATGTCCACCATTGTAAATGCCCACCAATATAAATGTCCACGAATATAAATGTCTACCATTGTAAATGCCCACTAACATAAATGTCCACGAATATAAATGTCCACAATTGTAATTGCCCACCAATATAAATATCTACCATTGTAAATGCCCACCAATATAAATGTCCACGAATATAAATGTCCACCATTGTAAATGCCCACCAATATCAATGTCTACCATTGTAAATGCCCACCAATATAAATGTTCACGAATATATATGTCCACCATTGTAAATGCCCACCAATATAAATGCCCACCAATATAAATGTCCACCATTGTAAATGCCCACCAATGTAGATGTCCACGAATAAAAATGTGCACCATTGTAAATTCCCACCAATATAAATGTCCACGAATATAAATGTGCACCATTGTAAATGCTCACCAATATAAATGTCCACGAATATAAATGTCCACCATTGTAAATGCCCACCAATATAAATGCCCACGAATATAAATGTCCACCATTGTAAATGCCCACCAATATAAATGTCTACCATTGTAAATGCACACCAATATAAATGTCTACCATTGTAAATGCCCACCAATATAAATGTCAACCCTTGTAAATGCCCACCAATATAAATTTCTACCATTGTAAACGCCCACCAATATAAATGTCCACCATTGTAAATGCCCACCAATATAAATGTCCACGAATATAAATGTCTACTATTGTAAATGCCCACCAATATACATGTCCACGAATATAAATGTCCACCATTGTAATTGTCCACCAATATAAATGTCTACCATTGTAAATGCCCACCAATATAAATGTCCACGAATATAAATGTCTACCATTGTAAATGCCCACCAATATAAATGTCCACGAATATAAATGTCTACCATTGTAAATGCCCACCAATGTAAATGTCTACCATTGTAAATGCCCACCAATATAAATGTCCACGAATATAAATGTGCACCATTGTAAATGCCCACCAATATAAATGTCTACCATTGTAAATGCCCACCAATATAAATGTCCACGAATATAAATGTCCACCATTGTAAATGCCCACCAATATAAATGTCCACGAATATAAATGTGCACCATTGTAAATGCCCACCAATATAAATGTCTACCATTGTAAATGCCCACCAATATAAATGCCCACGAATATAAATGTGCACCATTGTAAATGCCCACCAATATAAATGTCCACGAATATAAATGTGCACCATTGTAAATGCCCACCAATATAAATGTCCACCATTGTAAATGCCCACCAATGTAGATGACCACGAATATAAATGTGCACCATTGTAAATGCCCACCAATATAAATGTCTACCATTGTAAATGTATACGAATATAAATGTCCACCATTGGAAATGCCCACCAATATAAATGTCCAGGAATATAAATGTCTACCATTGTAAATTCCCACCAATATAAATGTCCACGAATATAAATGTGCACCATTGTAAATGCCCACCAATATAAATGTAACCATTGTAAATGCCCACCAATATAAATGTCCACGAATATAAATGTCTTCCATTGTAAATGCCCACCAATATAAATGTCCACGAATATAAATGTGCACCATTGTAAATGCCCACCAATATAAATTTCCACGAATATAAATGTCTACCATTGTAAATGCCCACCAATATAAATGTCCACGAATATAAATGTCCACCATTGTAAATGCCCACCAATATAAATGTCCACGAATATAAATGTCCACCATTGTAAATGCCCACCAATATAAATGCCCACGAATATAAATGTCCACCATTGTAAATGCCCACCAATATAAATGTCTACCATTGTAAATGCACACCAATATAAATGTCTACCATTGTAAATGCCCACCAATATAAATGTCTACCCTTGTAAATGCCCACCAATATAAATGTCTACCATTGTAAACGCCCACCAATATAAATGTCCACCATTGTAAATGCCCACCAATATAAATGCCCACCAATATAAATGTCCACCATTGTAAATGCCCACCAATGTAGATGTCCACGAATAAAAATGTGCACCATTGTAAATTCCCACCAATATAAATGTCCACGAATATAAATGTGCACCATTGTAAATGCTCACCAATATAAATGTCCACGAATATAAATGTCCACCATTGTAAATGCCCACCAATATAAATGTCCACGAATATAAATGTCCACCATTGTAAATGCCCACCAATATAAATGCCCACGAATATAAATGTCCACCATTGTAAATGCCCACCAATATAAATGTCTACCATTGTAAATGCACACCAATATAAATGTCTACCATTGTAAATGCCCACCAATATAAATGTCTACCCTTGTAAATGCCCACCAATATAAATGTCTACCATTGTAAACGCCCACCAATATAAATGTCCACCATTGTAAATGCCCACCAATATAAATGTCCACGAATATAAATGTCTACTATTGTAAATGCCCACCAATATAAATGTCCACGAATATAAATGTCCACCATTGTAATTGTCCACCAATATAAATGTCTACCATTGTAAATGCCCACCAATATAAATGTCCACGAATATAAATGTCTACCATTGTAAATGCCCACCAATATAAATGTCCACGAATATAAATGTCTACCATTGTAAATGCCCACCAATGTAAATGTCTACCATTGTAAATGCCCACCAATATAAATGTCCACGAATATAAATGTGCACCATTGTAAATGCCCACCAATATAAATGTCTACCATTGTAAATGCCCACCAATATAAATGTCTACCATTGTAAATACCCACCAATATAAATGTCTACCATTGTAAATGCCCACCAATATAAATGTCCACGAATATAAATATGCACCATTGTAAATGCCCACCAATATAAATGTCTACCATTGTTAATGCCCACCAATATAAATGTCCACGAATATAAATGTGCACCATTGTATATGCCCACCAATATAAATGTCTACCATTGTAAATGCCCACCAATATAAATGTCCACGACTATAAATGTCCACCATTGTAAATGCCCACCAATATAAATGTCCACGAATATAAATGTCTACCATTGTAAATGCCCACCAAATAGCCCTTATGCGTGTCAAACAATTTCAAGAACTATGATTATAAAAAATTAATAAATATCTGTGACAATAACAATATATATATCGGAAGTAAAAATATCTATGTGACAGTATCAGTATATATATGACAGTAACAATATATATGTGACAGTAACAGTATCTATGTGACCATAACATATCTATGTGACAGTAACAGTATCTATGTGACAGTATCTCTGTGGCAGTAACAATATCTATGTGACAGTAACAGTATCTATGTGGCAGTAACAGTATCTATGTGACAGTAACGATATCTATGTGACAGTTACAATATATATGTGACATTAACAGTGTTACACTGATACGAATGAAGGGAAAAATGATACATTTGTCTGAGTCTGTCATAGTGTTACACTGACATAATATGTTATAGGCATGTCTAAATGTTACGAATCTTTCTTCGAATCTCACAATATTACACTGGTCATGTGATTTTGAAAGTATTACAATTTAACTATGAGTCAGTCATAGTTTTAAACTTGAACTAGAATATTGTTACCTGACCATTTCTAAAAAGGTTTATGAGTATAGAGTATTTGTATCCATCTTCACTTGTGATCAAGCCATGATCAGAGATATGTGAATACCAAATAAATGTATAAATAGAATATAACAAATAAAACTTATAAGATGAGTGTAAACCAAACACATATCAGATCAGTTAACTTCGTGTAAACATGACGTTTCAAGGAATTATAAGTATTCAGTGGAAATTGAATTCAAGGAAATGTGTGTATGCAACTATAACTGTAACAGTAACAATAAATATAACTGTAACAGTAACTATAAATATAACTGTAACAATAACTATAACTAACCATAACTATAACTAACTAAAAACTAACTATAACCAGTGTTCAACCCCCCCCCCCCACATCAGGCCTCTATGTCTACAAACACTGTTCAAATTTTACCCCGCCCCTTTGTCTACTGCTCAAAAGCTCTCCCCCACCCCTGTGTCTGTTACCACCGCTGCGCCCCACTCCCGGCCCCGTACTTGTCGACGATATTAAAACAAAATATTTTGCTTTTATTTTTTTTCCCAGCATTCTCAGACCAATAAAAAAAAATAGATGATTTACGGAGATCAGTATTAATGTATATTTGAAACATTGTTCTATAAATGAAGTGCTTCAACAAACTGTGTTGATATACGGAGATCAATGTATATTTGAAACAATGTTCTATAAATGAAGTGCTTCAACAAACTGTGTTGATATACGGAGATCAATGCATATTTGAAACAATGTTCTATAAATGAAGTGCTTCAACAAACTGTGTTGATATACGGAGATCAATGCATATTTGAAACAATGTTCTATAAATGAAGTGCTTCAACAAACTGTGTTGATATACGGAGATCAATGCATATTTGAAACAATGTTCTATAAATGAAGTGCTTTAACAAACTGTGCCAGATTGGCTCATAACACTTGTTGACTTCATTTACAGCTGAGGAAAATGGGACATAATATCTGAACATTGAGTGATGATACATGCTATTAGTATTTGGTATAATGTCTGAACATTGAGTGATGCTACATGCTATTAGTATTGGGTATAATGTCTGATTTTTGGGTGATGCTACATGCTACTAGTATTGGGTATAATGTCTGAACTTTGGGTGATGCTACATGCTACTAGTATTGGGTATAATGCCTAAACATTGATTAATGCTACATGCTACTAGTATTGTTATAGTCCACCATCTGAAATGGGAATATATTGTCGAGAGCCAAACTTAATAATTAGATTGGCAACGTGTTGGCCAGTTGTTTATTATTCCAGTCCACACAGTTTAAAAAGAAACTTCTATTTGGCTCTTTCTCGTGAAACTAATTCTTTTTTTTTATGTGGGAATATTTCTCGTTGCATCAACAGTTTTTATATTTTATTGATTGAAGCTGAGGGAGATAAAAACATAAATATGTTTTCTGAAAATATAGTCTCTCGTTCTAACATTGATACAGTCTCTCATTCTAACATTGATACAGTCTCTCATTATAATATTGATACAGTATCTCATTCTAACATTGATACAGTCTCTCATTCTAACATTGATACAGTCTCTCATTCTAACATTGATACAGTCTCTCATTCTAATATTGATACAGTCTCTCATTCTAACATTAATACAGTCTCTCATTCTAACATTGATATAGTCTCTCATTCTAACAGTGATATAGTCTCTCATTCTAACATTGATATAGTCTCTCATTTTAACATTGATACAGTCTCTCATTCTAACATTGATACAGTCTCTCATTCTAACAGTGATACAGTCTCTCATTCTAACATTGATACAGTCTCTCATTCTAACATTGATAGTCTCTCATTCTAACATTGATATAGTCTCTCATTCTAACAATGATACAGTCTCTCATTATTACATTTTAATAGCAATGGCTGATTTTAAGAAGAATAGTGGGTAAACGTTTGTAACTACTGTAAATATTTTGAACCCAACACCACAATGTACACACCACAATGTACACACCACACTATACACACCACAATATACACACCACAATGTACACAGTGTGTACATGTCTTACCATCATGATCTCATTAATGAATGTAATCAAAATACGTTATATGATATTTACTTAAGCTAAAAAATAAAACTGTTTATATTAAAATTGTATATCTTTCACTCTCTATTACTCACTATTTATATTACCATTGTATATCTGTCACTCTCTATTACTCACTGTTAATATTACCATTGTATATCTGTCACTCTCTATTACTCACTGTTAATATTACCATTGTATATCTCTCACTCTCTATTACTCACTTTTTATATTAAAATGTATATCTCTGACTAAGTATAACTTGTTTTGGATAGCTAAACCACCTTTCATGGAAACCATACTTAAACACATTAATGAACAAATGGATTTGGCGAAAAGTCAAACGATTCTTTTAATACAGAAGTAGTATTCTTACTGTTTTACTATTGACTCAAAAGCAATATCGTATGGATACTGTATTTGTGGGATTAGTGTATGTATTGTACTATTGGTGGGATTAGTGTATCTATTGTACTATTGGTGGGATTAGTGTATCTATTGTACTATTGGTGGGATTAGTGTATCTATTGTACTATTGGTGGGATTAGGGTATATATTGTACTATTGGTGGGATTAGGGTATCTATTGTACTATTGTTGGGATTAGGGTATCTATTGTACTGGTGGTGTGGTTATAGTTTGATTCGGGTATAAATTATACTATTGGTGGGGTTAGAACAGAGGTTTTCAACCTTTTTTATGCTGCGGACTCCTCAGACATCCAAGCTCGGGTGGCGGACCCCCATAGCAACAGGCGCCCTGGGACCCTGGCCTCCACTTTTCGTACCTCACGTTGGGCCAGAATATGTCTTAAGTTTGGGGATGCAATTTCTTAAATTCTACTAAACTGTAGGCCTAGTATAAGTTACATGTAAAAAAAAAAGAGGTTGGTCAGCATTGGTCCCCACTGCGGTGAAGCCGAATGGTATATGCGCCGTTTTCTTTTTCAATCGTCTTTGGCTGCTTTATCGTCAGAATCTTCCAGGTTCTGGTCAGTTTTCCTCTTCAGAAATGTATCTATGCTACTAGCCTTGGACAGTTTACAAATATTGATAAACACATGACCAAAAACAGTTTAGTCCCGTTGACTCAGATCTCACAAGGAAAAAAATTAGAGACTAAAGTTTCAGAGTATAGAGAGTTAGAGAAGGTAATTATCTGTAAAAATATTTCACATTCTGATGACGAAAACTCACATCTTAAAATTAAATCGACTACTATGATAAAACAAATACAAATCTTATCAAATATTTTGAACTGTTTACCAACATTTTAAAAAGTATTTGTCACATAAGCAAGTCACATGACAACATAACAACATAATAGGTTCACAGCTAGAACTTCGACCGTTTCAATGATACGTTAGCGAAGAGACCCTATTATCGTTCTGACCTATTTTCATATTAAAAATTTACGAAAAATATACTTCCAACCAAAACAATCTGTGGGTGTCATTCAAAATTAGCATGCAAAGTGTATACCAGCAATTTGATATCAAAACCTTTTGTCTAAGACTATTTCTAGGCCAATCTAGACTTAGATCTCGGCTCGGTAAGTAAAAATATATTGCCAAGATAACATGACTCAAAAACTCACTGCATAAGTACATGTAGTATGCAGTCTAGTTCATCTTCAAACGAAAATATAAGGAAATACCAGCGAAGTGTTCAATTCTACACATTGTTGTATGTGCCTGAAACATTGACATAGCTAGTATTTTTGGTTTAGCTAAAAGCTAACCAATCAACCAAACCAAGCAATACTTTATACAAGAAAAATCACTACTTTCCTTGACTTGCCCACGGACCCCTTTGAAGCTCACCACGGACCCCCAGGGGTCCGCGGACCACAGGTTGAAAACCTCTGGGTTAATGTATCTATTGTAGTATTGGTAGGATTAGGGTATCTTTTGTACTATTGGTGGGGTTAGTGTATCTATTGTAGAATTGGTAGGGTTATGGTAGGGTTAGGGTATCTATTGTACTGTTGGTGGGCTTCAAGAATTCCATTATTTGATTGTATAATTGGGGATTGGGTAATTGTTCAAATAATACTTTCTTTATATGATATTTAATGGCCCTTTACATAATTTATAATTATTACAAACTAGTACAAACTATTACTAACAATTTCAAAGAATTACATGTTTTTTGCTTTATAAAAAGATTATAGTTTTTCTACATTTTTGTTGTAGTGTAATTGTTTACAATATTTGACGTATGAATTATCATTGTGCATCAGTGTGGTTAGAACATGATGGCTTACTGTTTTTGATTAACAACAATACTGAAATTATTTTCTTTCAAAAATAGTCCCAAACTGATATCTTTATTTCCAATAGTTTCAAATGTTTTCATATTTAGGTTTATATTTTCTGTAGTCCCCCATTGTTTTCTATCCACTTGAAGGTAAAATAATTCATAAGCAGCTATCGAAGAATATTTTCAACAGCTGCCATAAAAATCTGTATAAATGTATCGCTGAAGGAAATCAAAAACTCTTTAAATGGAACTAAGTTGAATTTTATTATCACAATCTTGTAAGTTCCGTTATTTGTTTGTACCAAAAATTATTTTCTAATGTTCAAAGACGATGTTTCTGTTCATGTAGCATTGTTTTTAGTAAATGTGTTCCAATCATACTGCCTTGTGTTCGCAGCAACAGTCAATGTCATAGTGTCAACTCCACTAAAATTTTATTTTCCTTCCTGTAAACATCTTTAGTGATCGCAGCATTGACCCATTTAATCAGAGCAGGATTATTTGTTTAAATGTTTTACTTTCAATAAGTCTATGTTTTAACTTTGTATTTCTATATTTAGTTCATTCGTCTTCAAGTATGTCAGCAATGCAGACAGTTGAAGCTGCCCAATGACTTTTCTAATTTTGTGCCAGTCATCACTTTTGACTGTAATTGTTAACATTATAATAATGTTAATAATAAACCTTAAATAATAATTAAATCTGTAATTTTAATTATAGTATCTATCTATATATATAATTCTCTTCTTCGCCCAACCTTGCGGGACAACGGCAGCCTGCAAGATGCAATTCTATATATATACCAGCCCCGTAGCATGAAATTTCTACAGTAGGGGCAGGCATTTTACAGCAGAGGCCAGTCAATAGCGGGGGTGGGGCAGAAATTGAATTTTACTAAGTAGAGCAAACAAGCAGAAGGGGCCAGACAAAAAGCAGGGGGGCCCGGCCCCCCTGCCCCACCCCCGCACGCTACGGGCCTGATATATATATAGATAGATTTGTCACGTTTATGGAATTCCCGAATACGTCAAAACAACCAAGACGCGTTCAACAACGTTCGACAACTCGCGTTGTTTTCTGATTTCTTTTATAAAACCAGATTATTTTAATTTCTAATATGACGTTTTGTCCTTTTATTTAGTGAAATATATTAAGCAATACGAGCACAATGGTGGTTGTACAATACTATTTCATGTCTATACAGTTCCAGTTAATTTAAAAACAGTAGTTTTGGTCGTAATCATTTTTTTATGTGTGCTCTAACTAAGAAACTATTTCATTTATCCCCAGTCGTGGTAAATTATGTAGCCGTTAACCCGCGGAAAATAAGGTGATGCTGTACGTAAAATAACATTAGCATGTCAACTGATTATTGTAAAAAAAATATTAATGAAACACATTTAATAATACAATTATGTGTGAATAATATAGCAATACTGAACTAATTTCCAATGTTAGAATAAAATTGACAAGATTTGAAAATGCTATGGAGGCCGGCGCTACCATTAGGCTACGTGACGTCCCTGTAAGGATGAGAAGAAATCTCTTAGATCCTATAAACCACAAATGGGACAGTTTTTATGGTGCCCTTCTTTCATCCTCACCATAGCCGATAGTGCAATGGCCATGGAGGCACCACAGGATACATTACGGGGACTTAAGTCCTGGCCTGAAAGATTTCCTAGGTCCTCAACGGAGATCGAACCAGGTACCCTCAGGTCGACGGTCGAGTGCTTTACCACACGAACATCCGTGTTATAAAGCAATATTGAAATAATTTCCAATTTTAGAATTTAAAAAAAATGATGTATAAATATAGATAAGATGTGAAATTGTTATGGAGGCCGGCGCTACCATTAGTCTACAAAGTGGGCCAAGAGAACAAATTCAACGCTGAAGTTTAGACAATAAAATATTGGATATGGTGAAATCTTTTGTTTTGATTTCTTTGTGCTGCTGTTCAGGGGAAAATCCCGATTAAGAAAATTATAAATATGTATGGCACATTACAAACAAATGTTAACCGTTCAGAATATGTACGCATTACAAACAAAAATATTAACAAACATCTATCTGTACTGAATAGTATCAAAATAACTCTATAGTATGCTGGGGGAAGGGGTGGATTGAGGCAAACCAAAAATAAAAAGCAATGCAAATTAAAATACCCCCTCCCCCCGAAATATGTTTGTTAGAATCTGAATGAAAAAAATCCTGATCTTAAAAAAAGGCATTAAAATATATCTAACCGATAAAATTAAGTCTGGCAGCTCATCGACAATCAAGGCATCCAAAGAATTAACTAAAAATCTGTAAACAATAAAATAAAAAACAAGTTGCTGGAAGGTAACAGATAGTGACCATAAAGTCTGCACATGATAGGTCAAAGTTCAACTTTGCAAACTATGTATGTCAGTCTGTTATTTTGTTTGATTGCTTATTTAAAAAAATAATTCCAGTAATTATATTGATTAATAAGGCGACGTATGTTACGCCGCGGGATGACTAGTATATATATATATATATATATATATATATATATATATATATATATATATTAGCAGCAATGTAAAGCAGATGTGAGGTAGCAGTGTCATTAGTCAAATATTAACTCAACTGTTGAAATTTTAGATTTACGTTCATTGTCTCTTGTATGACTATCTCTCTCTCTCTCTCTCTCTCTCTCTCTCTCTATCTATCTATCTATTTATCTATCTCTCTTTCTCTCTCTCTCTCTCTCCCTCTCTCTCTCTCTCTCTCTCTGCCTCTCTCTCTCTCTGTCTCTCTCTCTGCCTCTCTCTCTGTATCTCTCTCTGCCTCTCTCTCTCTCTCTCTCTTTGAACTCTCCGTGAATCTGCCGCCTGAGACTTAGTAAAATGAAACTTGCTGTGTTCCTCAACATTTTAAAAACTGCCATATAGGGCAATTTCAAGCAAGCCACCCGTCTGGTATACCCAGTGGTCCGCCTGCCCGGGACACTCGAATAACCTATGTTCCACTATTACCTCCACTTCTCTGCACTGGCATAAAAAAAGAATCGACATTTGGCCTAAACCTCCCAAAGTACGCACTAATAGGACAATGTCCAGCACGGAAATGGGCAAGAAGTGCCTGCTCGACACTGGTAAGCGCACACCACGGATCAGTTTTGGAATGCGGCTACAATTGACTGCGGACATTTCTGGCCGACACCTCATCGTCCCAACTCGATAACCACCGACTGCGGTCAGATTCAGGTCTTAGCCCGCACTTCCTCCAGTGACTTCACTACCCACCAGTTGCGCTAAGAAATTGAACGACTTCACAAGGAAATCGGCCCTTTCATTGTAAGGCATGTAATGGACCCCCCTCAAACCCAAACTTCTATCTTCGGTAAGAATGAATGGATATTTCAGGTCACTGTTAAAGTCTCCGCTATATCTCCCGTAGTGCCTCCATGGTCACTGCACTATCGACTATGGTGGAAATAAAAGAAGGGCACTACAAAAAAAGGCCAATTAGTGGTTTACTAGTTGCAAGTACCCGGCTTTGCCCGGGTTTAAAATAAGGTTTTCTGTTTACCTTCTGTTTTCTCCCTACCCCCTTCTCTCTCCCTCCCTGCCCCCTCTCTTTATCTCTCTCTCCCATCCTCCCTCTCTCCCCCTCCCTCCCTTTCTTTCCCTCCCTCCCTCCCTCTCCCATCCTCTCTTTCCCTCCTTCTCTCCCCTTCTCCCTCTCTCCCCCTCCCACCTCCATCTCCCCCTTTCTCCCCCTTCCTCCCTCCCTCCTTCCCTTTCACCCTCCCTGCCCCCTCTCTCTTTATCTCTCCTTTCTCTCCTTCCCTCTTCCTCCATCTCTCTCTCCCTCCCTACCCCCTCACTCCCTCCATCCCTTTCTCTTTACTCCCTACCTTTCTCTATCCCTCCCTCCCTCTCCCATCTCCCTTCCTCTCTCTCCCTCCTTCACTCCCCTACCTCTCTCCCCCTTCCTCCCTCCCTTCCTCCTTCCCTCTCTCTCCCTCCCTGCCCCCTCTCTCTCTCTTTATCTATCTCTTTCCCTCCCTTTCTCTCTCTGTACAATTTCTGGATCTTGATTTTACTTACCGCTTTTGTTTAGTAAAGTTTTCTCTAAAATGTTGTGTTCCGTGTACCAAAAGTAAAAAAATAACTACTTTATTATGCACAAAGGCAAGTTGGTTTGGCACGATACAGCACCAAATAAAAAAAAATGTATCATCGGGAAATGACGTCACAGAGGATTTTTATTTAATCGATGGCGTTCCCATACCGTGATTACTTTAATATTGAAAAATACAAAAATAATTAATTACAATTAAACTACCCATTGAGATGGAACGAAACCTGTTTCATGACCTTCCCCATGTAATTATGTGTATGTGTACCAAATTTCACGTTATTTGGTTGTCTGGATCTTGAGTTTTAAGGGAACAGACAGACAGGGAAAGAGAAAGGGAGAGAGGGGTAAGGAGGGAGAGGGAGGGGGAAGGAGAGAGGGGGAGGGAGAAAACAAAAGGTAAACAGAAAACCTTATTTTAAACCCGGGCAAAGCCGGGTACTTGCAACTAGTATATATATATATATGAAATGTATGAAATATGTCTCTACATATTTAGAATAAGTTCGGAAAATGTTAAACCTCTTTTTTTTTTTTAGTTTTTTTTTATAGTTTTGCATGACTTTTATAGGCCAATATCAATAAATACTGATCATTTTTATAAAGTAAAAGTTCTGGTCACTAGAGTTTTAGAGACCTAATACTGACTGGTCACTAGAGTGTGAGAGATAGGATACTGACTGGTCACTAGAGTGTGAGAGATAGGATACTGACTGGTCACTAGAGTCAGTGGCACAACCAGCAAAAAATGCTGGGAGGGGGGTGGCTCACATATAGTTAAAAGACAGTTTGACAGTTTGACAGTTTGACAGTCTTTTTAGTAACTTTATATAGTAAAATATGTATTGATGATTTGGTCTGGGGGGGGGGGGCTCAAGCCCCCCTGCCCCCCCCCCGGGTTGCGCCACTGACTAGAGTGTTAGAGACATGATACTGGCTGGTCACTAGAGTGTGAGAGACTGACTGGTCACTAGAGTGAAAAAGACATGATACTAACTGGACAAAGTTGTTATGAATTCATTGATTTGATATGATAACAATAGTTTGTTTATGTAAGAAAGATTTATTTGATATCAATAATAGGTACAGGTTTGACGTAAGTGGTAATGGTCATTTATTTTGAGCAGCACTCAAGTTTGTATAATAAAGAATGATATATATATATACAACTGCGATATATATTAATAATATTATATTTATTTATCTATTTATAAACATAAAAATGTGTGTGTGTGTGCGTGTAGTGAATCATGTCCCACCAAATACATAAATCTAGAAAGTAAAGCTCAACTTACCTAATGAATATAAAACTCCATTTAGCCTGAGTTATGATACAGTGTAAAGAAAATTCCTTTCATGTGGTGTCGACCATCTGATGAAACGTTCCAGAAACTAAATCAAAACACACTCTACCTAATACTGCTCCCAGTCTTCACACACATTTCTCTACCTTTTATCCACAAGAGAGTTCCACTACAAGGGGATAGAATCCCGAGTAAAACTTCCCTAACAGATCCATTAGATCTCCGTGGTGGCTGTGAAGTGAGAGCTGCTCGCACTCTGCCTCGTCAGGCAGCGAGGATGTGTTGAGGGGAGGCCTGCAACCGAGCACACAGGCGATCACAAGATTATATCCTTGGCTCACACATAGATCATTAGTTAGTTGGACTTCCTCAAGAGAGGGAATGGTATTGCTGTGACTGTCTATGGTGATGTTGCACATAGTCATACATGATTAAATAACAATATTCATACATGATTAAATGGAAATAATCAGACATGATCTAATGAAAATAGTTCTGCATGGTTAAATGACAGTAATCAAACATGATTAAATGACAATAATCACACAAGATTAAATGACAAGAGTCATGAATGGTCTAATTTTAATTTAAATGACAGTGATCATACATGATTCAATAGCCATAATCATGCGTGATTGAATTACAAAAATCATAAATTTCTTAATGACAAAAATGATAATCAAGGTCGGGTTAAAGTTACTGTAAGACTAGGTTTGTTTTGTAATTTGGCGAACAAAATGACAAAGTATGTCCCCTAAATATATAATGTCCTTCCAAGTGTCTTATTATTTACATGTTCCAATAAAAGAGATATTCAGATTCCATAAGGATTTTGTATGAAGCTAGAGGGGGGAAATCAAAGAAAATCCTTGAAGTTTGATACAGACATTATTTTTTCAGCCCTATTAGCCAAACGGTTAATCTGGAACTGGTCAAATTGTACAATATGCCATGACAATACTCTACCCGACATTAGTATCAGAAAATGGTAATTAACAGTTGTACATTGATTTTAAATTAAATAAAAATGTTGAATAATGTCAAAGAACATTATAAAACAAATTTTCAGACCCCACCCTCATAGTGATATAACAGTCCACCCCACACTCCCTATAGTGATATAACAGTCCACCCCACACTCCCTATAGTGATATAACAGTCCACCTCTACCCTCCCTATAGTTATATAACAGTCCACCCCACACTCCCTATAGTGATATAACAGTCCACCCCACACTCCCTATAGTGATATAACAGTCCACCTCTACCCTCCCTATAGTTATATAACAATCCAACCCCACACTCCCTATAGTGATATAACAGTCCACCTCTACCCTCCCTATAGTTATATAACAATCCAACCCCACACTCCCTATAGTGATATAACAGTCCACCCCACACTCCCTATAGTGATATAACAGTCCACCTCTACCCTCCCTATAGTTATATAACAATCCAACCCCACACTCCCTATAGCGATATAACAGTCCACCCCACACTCCTTATAGTGATATAACAGTCCACCTCTACCCTCCCTATAGTTATATAACAATCCAACCCCACACTCCCTATAGTTATATAACAGTCCACCCCCACCCTATCTCTAGTTATATAACAATCCACCCCCACCCTCCCTATAGTTATATAACAGTCCACCTCTACCCTCCCCTCCCCTGAATAAAACAAAAACTTTACCCTTCCCCCTTTTCTCGACATTTTACAATATACCTTCGACTTTCTATTGAATATAAATTATAATACCATTATAGCTACCTAATTAGTTCACTGGTAGCTGTTCTAGTGAATGTCATAACACTATTGTTAGCTACCTAATTAGTTCACTGGTAGCTGTTCTAGTGAATGTCATAACACTATTGTTAGCTACCTAATTAGTTCACTGGTAGCTGTTCTAGTGAATGTCATAACACTATTGTTATCGAGCTCCACTCGTAATGTTTGTTAAAACTTTAGTTTGTGCTAACTGGGCAGCAAGAAGTGACGGAAGTAAACAAATACACCGCATGCCTGATAGTCAACAAAAAAGCATGCCCGCACAGGATGGACACATTCAAAAGGTTGCTCAATAACGTAGCAGCCTAAATGGCCCAAAAGTTGTGTTTGATATTGATATTTAATGGCTCTATACATAGTATCTCATGAGATTGTATTATGAAATATAATGTATAATATTTTGTAATTTTGCGAAGGCATAAAAATCATTTCAATTAGCTTTTATTTTACCTCTTAAATAAAATCCTATTCGCCATCCCTTGTTAGATGACGTCGGGTTAATACCCTATTACTTGAAAAAAACAATTATGATCAAATGGGTTTTCGTAAATTCTCAAGGCTAGATAAGTCCATTGTTTTTTTTTTTTTAATAGACCCTCCCCCCCCCCTTCCTCCCTGTCACATAGGTATAGGGAAGGGGGGGGGGGTGAAACAGATGGAAATGGTGCGAGCCAAAAAGCGGGAAACAAGTCAACATTGGTAGATATATGTGTATATTGTTTTGTTTTTTAACTAGGACTACTCTTTAATATATGTAAGTGGACATTTTTCAACTTTCTTTTGTGGGGACACGTGTTAATTTGTTTCATAAAAAAAGACATAAAGTATACCACACTAAAAATAAATACCTAAGTATTGTTTAGTAGCTACATGTATATTACAGTGAATACTTGGATATTATAGTGACTACATGTATATTATAGTTCCAACATATATTCTGACTCTCTTTAGCTGTTAAAAGTTTTATTGTCTCACAAGTAGTTGCCCGTTGCATTCGCAACTAAAGGTTTTATCTCAATAAAATGTTTAATATGAGAATTAATAGGAACTATTAACACGGAATTCCAAGTGCATAGCAAAAAACTTAGTACATAGCCGGTTTGAGCAACATCTCTTAGTGATCAACCAATTGCATCTAAAGAATGGCTCGATGCCATCGTGCACGCATCCAGCAAAAACATTTCCGCTGCAAATATATTGTGCGCAAATTTTGTCTTACTGTCTTCTTTAATTAATAGTAACTATTAACACGGAATTCCAAGTGAAGAATTTTTTTTTTTTTATAGATAAATTGTACCATCTGGAAATCAATTTAACTGCTGAATTTTTAAATACGATTGATTAGGTTAATTAGGTGCTGATTTATGCCACCTTCCTAATGTGCAGAAATGACCTACATTTTATACGTCACAAATTACGTTTTACCCGTCAACGCTAACCAACCAAACCAAACCAAAGAACCAAACAAACAAACCAACCAACCAAACCAAACCAAACCAACCAAATCAACCAAAACAAACCAACTAACTAAACCAAACCAAACACCATTAGGTAAAGATATGGGTGCTAATTTATCTCGCCCGTTACGTTTGGCCCTTAATTCTATCAATGTTAAAATCAAAACAAAGCATTAAAAAAAACTTTTTTTTTATAAAATTGCACTGAAAAGTAAAAAATAACTACTTTATTATGTTTTTTGCAGCGCGAAGGCACGATACAGCACCCATCGGGAAATGACGTCATAGAGAATTTTTTTTTTTTATTTATAGCTACGGCTCTCCCATACTGCAAAAAAAAATTGTACCATTGGGTCATAGATTACTTATAGCGTCGGCTTTCATGTACAGGACGGACGGACGGACGACAAGATAGCTGCTTTATTAGTAGGCGGATTGTAAAACTTCATTTATTGAGAGTTCTGTTGAATGTCTTTAAAACCAAACCTTACATTTACACAAAATAAAACTTTACTTAATCGGTGTGATTTGTTATTGTTGTTGGAAGTAAATAAATTATTAATTGATTCTCGTGCTATACTGTAATGTGTAATTGTTACTCCTAGTTCTATTAAGTTCTAAGGTCTTTGATAACACAAATATGTTCATACTGTTTCTAATGGTTTACTACCACCAGACGGTTCACGTAGAATTCATTGTTATCGAGCTTGTTTATTTTGCATCCAAAGTGTCTTTGAATCAATTCATTTGGTTGGCGGTGACTAAATCAATATACCAAGAAATACATGTAATTATAAAATGAAACGGTCTATGCGAGTTACAAAATGTACCATGAAACAACATTAATAAGAAAGTGTTAAACATTAGAGGCTGAATTGTCTTATGGTCAAACTGTACGCGGTTCGAAACGTCCGGGATATAGATCTCATTAGTGAATGACACTTTCTATTTTTTAGGCGCAGGGCCTCGATAAGCCTAACACCGCCTCTGGTTGTATGGTAAGTCGATGTTTATATCTAGCACTAACACCACCAGAATGTCGGATAGAACTAAATACATCAAGACGGCCATGTCTTATCATGTTAATTTGAAGTTATCGACAGGTGGGTATGACACGCCTCTAGCGACCAATCATAATCGTTTAATGATAACCTAAGGCTAATTAAAGTCAAGATTAATGATATAAAAGAGGTTTGTCCACGTCAATCCAGTGGTGGGTTGAGACCAGACTGATGGTATAGTGATGTTTGTCCCGGTCAATCCAGTGGTGGGTTGAGACCAGACTGATGGTATAGTGATGTTTAACCCAGTCAATCCAGTGGTGGGTTGAGACCAGACTGATGGTATAGTGATGTTTAACCCGGTCAATCCAGTGGTGGGTTGAGACCAGACTGATGGTATAGTGATGTTTAACCCGGTCAATCCAGTGGTGGGTTGAGACCAGACTGATGGTATAGTGATGTTTGTCCCGGCTAATCTTGTGATGGCTATCAAACATGAAATACATAATTAATGTGACGTTTGCAGTTACTTTTTCAAACATTACGTGATTCTACATATACTAGTTGATAACTTACATGACTTGGCATAAAGAAAAATTTCATCCGACCTATTTCGATTTGCCTTTTTGTACTAATATGTGTTAGAGTCTATCGTTTACCCAATTATTAATGTATAGATCAATATATAGTTTTCCTTATTAATGTTGAACTATCTTGCAAGAAATAAAAATACACGAATGTTTGTTGTTACTAAAACGTAAGCCATATATCAAGTAACCTTTTTTGATAAGCTTTTATTTAACTTCACTTTTGGGGTCTGAGGTGCGTGTTTGTGTGTGTCTGTAAATCTTGTAATTTAGTTTTAGACATGTTTTCATTTAGTGCGAAATCTCAAATTTGGCACACGTGTATATTCTACATGACAACATGATTTTAATAACTTAGTGTCCATAGATTAACCTCATATAGAATTATGAAGCAAACTATTTTTTAGTTTGTAATGGAGAAATTCTGGAAGTAGATTATGAAGACATAATAAATTGAACATTAATTAGTCTTATATAGACTGGTTAAATTAGTTTGTCTAGTCTTATAAAGAATGGTTACATTAGTTTGTCTAGTCTTATATAGACTGGTTAAATTAGTTTGTCTAGTCTTATATAGACTGGTTAAATTAGTTTGTCTAGTCTTATATAGAATGGTTAAATTAGTTTGTCTAGTCTTATATAGAATGGTTAAATTAGTTTGTCTAGTCTTATATAGAATGGTTAAATTAGTTTGTCTAGTCTTATATAGAATGGTTAAATTAGTTTGTCTAGTCTTATATAGACTCGTTAAATTAGTTTGTCTAGTCTTATATAGACTGGTTAAATTAGTTTGTCCAGTCTTATATAGACTGGTTTAATTATGCTACAGTGTGCAGCAAACAATGATATGCTCAATTCTTTTCAATTTAAAATTGCAATTTTAAAAAAATGTAAAACCATTTAAAAAATAAGATTTCATTAATATTCATCAAAAAGTAAAAAAAATAATTCCTACCATCATACAAATATTTATGCAACTTATCATCACTAAAAAGATAAGCATACTTCCCCATCTAGATATATAGATTAATTAATCATTTATTTATATTTATCAAATAACATAAAGATATATTCAGTCCAGTATATTGTATTCACCCAAGCTTTTCATTTTACAGAAGATAATTTCTAGAAATATTTGTGTGATCGAATTATTTTTTTTCTTTTATTATTTTATAAATTTAAATAAAACTTTATTTTACGAGGACTTCTTATGGCTTTCATTTAATTCTACACTTTTAGTTTTTAAGGACTTAAAATTTCTTTTTGTTTGTTACGTAACTTAGACTTATCTGTTGATTTTTATGAAACTATGAAAAAAAATTTCAGTATTTATCACATTTATACGCAGGGGCTGTACTTCCAAATTTTTTTAGACTTCATAGAAGTATTTTAGCTCATTATAAACATTAATAAAGAGTAATGAAGTTCGTATTTCTATTAGATATTAATTTATGGACTTGAAATTATTAAGATAGTATAATGCCAAGCAAAATTACAAATAAGTCAAATTTCAGCTTTCTAACTAAAGTAGAACAAGTTCAAAACTGATACAATATTTGCTGACACAAAAACATAGCCAAAACAGTGATGAAACGTTCATGTTATCCGTGTTGCCTGCTGCAACAGTCTTACAAACACCTACAAAACAAAACAAAAAAGTGGGCGTTTATAGCAGTTTTAGTTGCTCAACAATATTTACATTCAATATATATTCTAATAAGATCCCTACTTTAGCCTTTACTCATACAGTTAAATGGTAGTTTGACATAAAAGCAAAGATGTTGCCGATCTGAATTTGGGTTACACTTAGGGTTTATACAAAAACCGACTTTTGAAAAAACCGGTTGTCGAAGGTCAATTTCTCAAAAAAACCGGCGAAAACGGCTTTCGGTTTTTTTTATTAGGGTGGTGCACATTTTCAAAAGTTTCAAATATGAATGTGCTACCTTTTTATTTTGTTCCGTATATAATTATTTTGAATCCTGTAAAATTTTAGCAAATTTGAATAACTTTTAGAGGTAGCTCATCGCCATTTTTCAATTTTTGTTTACATTATTTTCCTGTTTTGATGTTACTGTAAATTTTTTAATTTGTTGTTTATTTTATTAATAAATAACTTTTAATTTGGTGAATTTAATTATAATTAACCCTACAGTGCCCCATGATTCATATATGAATCAACCATATTTTTTCATTATTATAATTTTATTATTTAAAAGCTTGGTAAAGAATTATTACACTTGGCATGTCGTCATCATATGTATGAAATCGTCTTGAGTGACGTTTTTAAACATTCTCTTGGGCAATCCAGTGGCCCTGAAATAGGATTATTAAAACGTTTTCGTGACAAGTGGTCATTAATTGATAAAGAAGATTATGAAACAGCTCTAAATGATAAAACCTGTTCTGACATTTTTGCTTCTCACAGCATACTCAAACAAGATGCACTAGTTTATTTGAAAACAATTCTTGAATCTACTTGACAATATCGAGATGACTACAAGGAATTATTGGAACTAACAATTTTGTTCCTTGGTGATGTTCCTCCTCGTGGAGCTCATGTGATGGCTCCCGGAGCCATACACAGAGTTAGGTGATGGCCAAAATTTTATATTCAATGAAAATATGGATGTCCAAGAGACAGTTCAAATTAACGGCAAAAGATGAAAAATCACTTCGAGATATAAGCTTGTTTGCTAGTTTGGTGTACACCAAATTTTGCATATCATGTCCCAATCCAACACTGGCTCCGTCGAATGATCTCACTTTTCTGAAGACTACTTTGCAACATAAAGCCATTAACAATGGAATTTTTACAGCTGCAGCAACAGCATTTTCGAGGCACTTATGGTATCTTAGTGAAGATATGGTAGCATTGGCTTTTTTGATAATGAGATCAGCAATAAAACAAAAACAAAAATGGTTTTGGCTCTGCAACATGCTGGAGAGAATGAACCACAGAAACGAATAAAAATTGATTTAACTTCAATTGAAAATCTGCAACTAGAAAGTTTTGTAACAGAGAATACTTTGAATTTTTTTAACACTTTGGAATTACCAACTTCATTTTTGACAACTGTTGCCCCAGACAATTGGACCAAAAATGAAGAGTTTCAACAAGCTTTAAAATATGTAGAAAGTCTACGAGTTGTTTTTGATACAGCCGTAAGAGGAATAAAACTAATTCAGGATTTTAACTGTTCAATTACCAAAAATGAAGAACAAAAGCAATTCTTGCTGCAGGTAGCCTCTGGACACAGGTCAAAGTTTCCTCTGCCACAGAAATCTTTGTTGATCGATGGAACCGAATTGTCAAAAAACAATAATTAATAAACTTTTTATTTCGATACCATACAATAACTTAGAAACCTGAAACACTAATTATTATTTAGAATTTTTTGAACTATTATCAAGATTTTTAAAATACTTTTTCTTTACCATAGTGAATGCAAATATGTTATTATATACCAGAAGCTTATATCTTTATTCTTTAATTATTTTAATATGTAAACAATATAAATAATTTAGTTTTAAAAATAGACCATGGTTTTTTTTATTAATATACATTAAAAGTAAAAATATAATGTTGTATTTTTATATTATTAATCATTTTAGATTGCCCACTAATAACCCGAAAAATATAAAAACTTGAGGTTGATGAGTGACCTTTAAAAGTTATACAATCATGCCCAAACTTCAAAATTGTTATTATTGCACATAATGTCACAAAATGAAATGGTACCATCAGAGAAATATTTAAAAAAAATGTTTACACCACCCTAATATATATATATATATATATATATATATATATATATATATATATATATAGAGAGAGAGAGAGAGAGAGAGAGAGAGAGAGAGAGAGAGAGAGAGAGAGAGAGAGAGAGAGAATTTAAATCATCAGGTCTTATAACACCCACTCTCTCTTATTTATACAAGCACTACTCATTTCTCAGGTCGACAGTTGAGCGCTTTACACCGCACGACCACTCGTACTCTGTGCAATTTTAAAAATAGTTATATAAATGCAATAATACTGAATATTTTGTCAAAAAAAGCATATTTCTATAGATTAAAAAAAATTATTTGGTACTAAATTAATAAAATTCCTTTTAGAATTGTCAAAGTTAGGATAGTTTAAGTGACATGCAGTCAATATGTGACTCAATATTTATTCTTTGTCTATTGTAACAAAAAGTAACTGACTGCCAAGTTGATTATATCAATTGTAAGCTCTCCAAATGCTCTTTCCGTTGATGTATAAGAACACATGATCTATATAATATACAGTTTTCATTTCAATAAGTAGCCTTCATAGTAGATATAAGTTAGCATGTAATGTTTATGATATCGGTAGAAGAACTGTATGAAAAATAAAGTTGTTTTATCAATAATCGACAGGTAACACTCTTCCAAAAGTCAAGCCTCGCCCCTGTAGCCAAAGAAATATTAACAAATTAATTTATTGAAAACTCAAACTCATGTTAATAAATGAATTACTTGGAGAATTTGTAAACCATGACTCGAGAATCGATTGAAGAGACGGAATGGCTCACCTTTTTCTAAGACCATCTGAAGATTTATGTTACGGTACTCAACAAATTATAGTTCAATGAAGTTCAAGCTTTATTTAAGCAACAGTTTCAAAAGAAATAACCAGTAAAACACGTTTTAAAAATGACTATTTTGACGTATTCAAGTAATTTAATTGGTAATTGTTAAAACTCCACCAGATCAAGACCGCCTTGACTATCTGTGAAGAAGTTCGTGGCCAGGGGTGGTAAAATTTACGTCAAAGTTTGCAAGACAGTTTAAACGGGAATTTATTAACAAAAATATGTTTTAAAATAAACTTAACTAAATTAATGATGCATTATATTTTAACCGTTTTTTTTTTGGGGGGGGGGGGGGGCCATAACAATATTTATAATTTTGAATGACTTTTTATCTTTCCAAATTATCTTTAAATGTCGTTATTTAAATCATAGCTCTTATCACAGAATAATTATAGAAATAATCAGAGCTTTAAATTATATTTTTTTTACTATTTATCAAAGCAGGCCACTTCCTTGATGAGAGTATATTTACTGTGCCTTTTGTTTCCATCCAATGACTCCTTCTCTTGAATAAAATGAAATAAAACTGAAGTGACAAATGTTATCATTGTTGATATTAACATGCATCCTAAAATGTACGATTTTAGATTTACTTTGTTAGTTATATATGTTTATAATAGGGCTGCTGATTAAACTGAGTTAATTTGCGATTAACGCGTCAAAAAAAATTTGCGATTAAAATTTTTAACGCAACACTTAAATGCGTTAATTTGACTAAATGCGGAAAGTTCACTAAAACGATAAATATACAGAATTTCACCATTTGAAGTTTAAGTTCAGTCCCACTTATTAAGTGATTCACAGCACTCACTCCTTGCTGTAATTCGCACATACCCCCAGGTATGTCGACTGAAGCCCTACTTGTAATATATGATGAAGGTTTTGGTTATTTAGCCCTTCGACAAGTAAACTCCTGCTCCCTTCCGGTCGACCTGAAAAGAGAAAACTATCAATTAGTTTACACATTATATACTGTGCGTATTGGTGGGAGGTATAATGAACCCGTTTATAATTAGCGCAAAATAACGAGATGCTAGAAATTTGTATCATCATTTTTTTTGCGCATAATTTTGTATCGTATTTTGATAGTATAACATCTTTCTAATACATCTGTACCCGAGACAGTGGCTGTATTTTTCATAATTATTGTGATACTGAGCAATTTTATATATGGCTGTTGATTTACTGCAATTAAAGCGTAATTAATGCGTTAAAAATATGCGATTACATTTTTTAACATAAACACCTAAATGCGTTAAATTTTGCTTCTAAATGGTGTTATTTCAGAGCGTATGATGAAATAAAAAAATCAGTAAATAACCCAATTGTATAACCAGATCAGTCGAGATTTAAAAAAAAAAGGAAGAAAAAAAGGTTCCACAATAGAGGCGACAGTTGCTATACATACGCAATCATAACGCTTGTATAAATATCCCTTTGAAATGAATAGATTCATTACTTAATTCAACCATATCCTGAATGATGCAATTAATGAACATCTGCACGTGTTATAGTTTGATTGACAAGGTCATGGCTTTCAAACAATAACTTGTGGTTGAGGCGACGCTCATCTACCAATATGTTAACACCACCTCCTGACCAATACAACCGTTGTAGTCAAGGGAGTTTGTGTTAATGCATAAATTCTACTTTTTAATCTTTCGCGAAAGTAACGTTTCTTATATTTTCGTAAATTGTACAAATGCCAAAATTTTATATTCTTTCATCATTTACTTTCATTGATCAACTATTTGTTGTTCAATGTTTTAGTGAACAACAAAAAAGAATTTCATTTATCGGTCTGTCAGTTATATTAATAAAAATATACAAAATGACACTTTGATGCTATCGGCCTATTTTCATTTTCATCTTCTGTTGTCTTTTTCTTTCCTGCTGACTACCACACTTTATACAAAGTCGCGACCTACATGTGAGACTGAGAACAAGGAACAAGGATGCTTACATGCTCGCGTCAAAAATGAGTCGAACATTTCAAGGTCTGGCTTGACGACAGACGTCACACAACACACAACACACACACACACACACACACACACATACACACAAAGGTTTAATAATCTATTGCATAGCCAAATAAGTGAAAAACATGCTGCTGCTTATTTCCAATATGGCATGTTGATAGAATTAAAAAAAATGTTACAATTAATAAATAAAATATTTTTTCGATTAAATATGCGTTAATTTGCGATAATTGTCTATTGTCCCCGTTTTGTCTGTCTGTCTGTCATCACCCTAGATCTCAACAACCATAAGTCCTAGACCCATGTTGTATATATCATTTTGTAGGTCTTGGCCTGCCAAGAAATGGCTTTTTTCCTTTTCGCGATCTGACCTCTCAGGGCCGTAAAAGGGGCCTTATATAGTACCGTTTTTACTATATAAGCTATATTAATAATGGAGCGCCCTATATCTCTAGTTAACCATAAGTCCTAGACCCATGATGTATATATCATTTTGTAGGTCTTGGCCTGCCATGTGTACATCAAAAGTTTATTATGCGATAGGACCTCTCAGGACCGGGCTTCAGGGCTCCTAAGGGGCTTATTTATTATATATAGTTTATAAGCTAAACAAAGGGGCGAAATCATTATTTATTCAACATGACTTACTTCCCTTACTTTTTATAACACCCATAATCAATGACAACTTTGCAGCACAGCTCAATCAACCAAAAGTCATCATTTGTTGGGACTTCAATCAAGATTTCAAAGAGCCTGGGGCAGAAATTGAAAATTTCTCCGAAACAAACTTCAACATTCAACTACTTTCACCAAGATTGGCATTTAACAACAAATTTATCAACAACAATTTAAGCTATTCTCAAATCGAAAGCGAAGCGTTCCGCCTGTTACTATTTCTCACGTGAGATTTTTCAGCGCGAAAAACCTGTCACATCTAAGCGAAGCGAACGTAGGTGTCAGCCGACCGGATAGTAATGATTTTTTTTTTCTTTTGTTTATCCGAAGACGTCGGCAGACATTTTTTCTGGTGATGATATTTTCTACAGTTATGGTATTTTACAAGTAAAAAGTGAAAAAAACACTTACTTTTTGGTATAATCTGATATAATTCAAGTTGCTATTTATAAATGTAAGTCTTATTTGTTAATTTTAAGACATTTATATCAATTTTAACCATGATTTTCATTTGAGTCGATGTTTCTAGGCAGCCATTTTGGATTGTTTACACTCGTGAAACGCGAAAAAACACTGAAAGAAGCGATGCCGCGAAATTTCTCTGCACCGCCGCGGAAATTCTACGCGGTTTGAGCATCTCCATATAAATACATTGCCGCGAAAGAGGGGCAAATTTCGCGAGCTACCTAGATACGCGAAATTCGCTTTGGTTAGAGGATAGCTTTAAGCTAATCAAAGGGGCGTAATCATTATTTATTTTTGTAACAGTCATTCAACATGACTTACTTCCCGTACTTTTTATAAAACCCATAATATATAATGATACATAACACGCGCACCAAATGAATGGGTTATTGAACGGAAGTGAAAAAAGAATTGAACGGAAGTGAAAAAAGAGGATACACAGACGGTTGGCGAGGAAAGAAATAGACCATTGTAAAACAGTGTTTTATGTGTGAGTACAGCTCAATCAACCAAACGTCATCATTTGTGGGGACTTCAATCAAGATTTTAAAGAGCCCGGGGCAGAAATTGAAAACTTCTTCGAAACAAACTTTAGCTTTGAACTACTTTCACCAAGATTGACAACAACAATTTATCAAACAACACTTGACGGAGTTTTCGGACGATTAAATGACTACAATTTAGAATGTTTCAATTATGAGTCCTGTTTCAGTGACCACAAACCACTTGTAGTTAGATTTAAGAGAAAATAATTTTGTTTTCAAATATAAAGAAACGTCTTTTTAATATCTTTTTTCAGATATATGCATTACACAATTGAATTTATAAACATTTACAAAATTTACAAATATTTACTGAAAGATAGCATACGTAATGATACATAATACGAAAATGCTCTAACACGTCCTGTGTCCAAAATGGAACAGGCTTAGATTGCTTGTTTTAATTATGCGTTAATTTCGATTAAAATTTTTAATCGAACAGCAGCTCTAGTTTATAATAATCATAACATTATGCAGAAATTACAAAACCTACATCTACATAATGTGTAGTTGGTATTTGTAGTTAGTATTTGTAGCTAGTATTTGTAGTTAGTATTTGTAGTTAGTATTTGTAGTTATAGTATATGTAGTTAGTATTAGTTGTTAGTATTTGTAGCTAGTATTTGTAGTTATAGTATGTGTAGCTAGTATTTGTAGTTATAGTATGTGTAGCTAGTATTTGTAGCTAGTATTTGTAGTTAGTATTTGTAGCTAGTATTTGTAGTTAGTATTAGTTGTTAGTATTTGTAGTAAGTATTTGTTCTTAGCAGTACTGCCGAGAGGGGGGACTGGGGGCAAATGCCCATGGGCCTGGAGAGTTTTAGGGCCCCGGACTGAGCTCGCCAATCAACTTTTGAAAATATTATTATCAGCAATTAAAGGTGTATTATTTATGTTTTTTTTTTAAACTATAACTTAACTGAACTTAATTACGATCAGATTAAACTACAGGCATCTGTAGACTGCCGTACTTAGTTTTATTTTATTATTTTTTTATATGGTATTTTCAATTTTTTCATTATTGGATAATAATATTACCATCTTACTACTATCTTCTGCTGAAGTTAACATCATTTTCTGAACGAGTCACACGACTAGAGAGTAAGTAACGTACGTCAAACTCCGTTTGAACCTTTCGTCTGCTAATCTTCTATCTTCTATATATATATTTCTCCTCTTCGAGACGCAAGACGCAGCCGGAAATCTCGATAGTGAAAAAAAAAACACTATACATGTAGTCTGCTGGGAGACGAGGGCTGGGTCACAGCGAGGGGTGGATAGAGGCAGACACGGCGAATTGTCACAGACGACCACGCATCGTTTCACCAGCAAGTCCGTTTTTATTTTTATAAAACCAGATTATTTTTATTTCTTATATGACGTTTTGTCAAAATAACACTTTAGTCTGCTGGGAGACGAGGGCTGGGTCACACAGCAAGCGACAGCAGTGAAAAAAACCCAGTAATTATTACATCAGCTTGCAAGACTATTTATAGCTGGGTTCAGAAGGGAGGGATGTCACAGATAAATTTAAATTTTTCTGATTTCTTTTATAAAACCAGATTATTTTAATTTCTTATATGACGTTTTGTTCTTTTATATAGTGAAATAAATTAAGCGAATGATACGAGCGCAATGGTGGTTGTACAATACTATTTATGTCTAGACAGCTCCAGTAATTTTTAAAACAGTATTGTTTGGTCGGAATCATTTTCAGGGGCGGACTTAGACAACGGAAAAGGGGGGGGGGGCAAAAGTGAAATGTTAAAATTATAGTCCGTCCGCCCGTCTTAGAACAAAAAATATTTCAATAATTTATGATGTCTTACCTAAACTTGCGGTAACGGTTCAACCCCTCCCCACCCCCCGTTAAATCCGCCCTTGATCATGTTTTTATGTGCTCTAAATACGAAACTATTTCATTTATCCCCCGTCGCGGTAAATTCTGTATCCGTTTAACAGCGGAAATCGAGGGAATGCTGAATGAAAAAAATAAACGATAAAATAAAAAAAAAAACAAGCTGCTGGAAGGTACCAGATAGTGACCATAAAGTCTGCACATGATAGGTCAAAGTTCAACTTTGTTTACTATGTATTTTTTCCGAAGATGTCACCTTGTTATTTTGTTTGATTGCTTATTTAAAATAATATAATAAACAGTGGGTTTATATTGACGATACGGCAGCATATAAGAGTGACGCGGGGATGGCTAGTATAAAATTAAATAACTTACTCGCGCTTTAAATACACATATATTTGAATTTTAAAAAATATATATATTTTATTACATGATAAAATGAGAAAAGTGACGGTCATAAAAAATGCTATATAACGTGGAGAGGTTCAGAAAGAAGATTTCTCTTTGGAAAGAATATAGGGTCTCAGATTGATAAAGAAATTGCTACAATCGTGACATACTGGAGAGAATTGCTCAAACGAATTTTAGCAGTGGTTCTATTCTTGGGCGAATGAGGATTTGCTTTCAGATGTTCTTCCAACAAAATTGATGACCATGATAATGTGGGGATTATAGCTGTTAGCTCAGTATGATCTTTTTTTTACAAGAGTATGTTTCTAAAAATCAAAAAATCTCAAAAACTTGGACAACGCCTTCAGGTCCATTATCTATCAGCAGATTCTCAAAATGACTTTATCGAAGCATGCAGCTGAAAAGTTGTTCAAGAAATTCTAGCATTACTTAATTGAAGAAGTAAAACATCTAAAGTCAATTTATTCAGATAGCATACAAAGTGAAAACCTTCATCCCATAAAACTGATGAATAAAATTTATCAGTTGAAGTTGGAATCTATATTCCCAAATATTGATATGCCGGATCTTTTGTAAAATTCCTGTAACAGTTGCAGAAGCAGAAAGAACATTCAGCAAACTAAAGCAAATAAAAAGTGTGCAGCGATCAACCATGAAGCAAGACCGATTGGCGAAGTTATTAAATTTTGATGATGTTATTTACAATTTTGCTATAGCCAAATCAAGGAGAGTTTGTTTTTAAAAATATAAGAACAAAGTATATGATCTGTGAATTTTTTTAATTCTCATAACCTAAAGATACTTTAGAGGTTTATGCCCGGGGGGCCGTGACAGCCCTGCCTAGGGGGTCAGAAATTTCTGTCGGCGGGCCTGGTTGTTAGCATTAGAAGTTAGTATTTGTAGTTAATATTTGTAATTAGTATTTGTAATAAGTCTTTGTAGTTAATATTTATAGTTAGTAATTGTAGTTAGTCTTTGTACTTAGTATGTGTAGTTATTAATTATCTTGGCTCAGTGGTTAGTGTTGGGTTGGAATATTAGATATGTCGTCTCGTATAAACCGTTAATGGGGCAGTTTTGTAGTGCCGTTTCATTCATTACAACTTAGCCGATAGTTCAATGGTCATCATGGAAATATACACAGGGGATGGACCATTAAAAGAAAATAAATGACGTAAGTCGAAGGTCGAATTCCCACATGTATTAGGGGAGGGGCCTAACATATTTTCTTTCAATAAATCCCCACATGTATTAACATATTTTCTTTCAATAAATCTCATGTACTAGAAATAAAAGGTGGGATGCAAAGATTTTTATATAATACTAGCAAATCTGTTCCCGGTCTTCGCACGGTTTCCGTTCCGATTCAAATCTTCGGTCTTAGCACTTATTCCCTCTCCATCCCACCATCCCCTCGATCCCAAAATTCCGCCGTCCAACCCCCTTCCATCCTTCATGGGTCCCGCATCCCACCTATATATATATATATATATATATATATATATATATATATATATATACTTATTATTATGGCTTCACACTTCTTCTAAAATCCTTCTTCATTCCTTTCTTTACCTTCCTCAAACTGTACATACATATCAGGGAGCATGAAAAAACAACAACAATTCTTTGCATCACAAAGGCACAATACAGCACCAGCGCGCAAGTTCTATTCGATCATAGGGAAATGACGTCACAGAGGAATTTTATTTATGACGCCGTCGAGATTACTTTAATATAGTAAAATACTAAAATAAAAAAAAATTAATTACAATTAAACTACCCACCGATATGAAACGAAACCTGTCCTATAACCTTCCCCATGTAATTATGTGTATGTGTAACAAATTTCACATTATTTGGTTATCTGGATCTTGAGTTATAAGGGAACAGACAGACAGACAGACAGACAACAAATGCGTCTTATAAGTACATATATATATATATATATATATATATATATATATATATATATATTTCTCTTCTTCGCCCAACCTTCGCAATTATATATACATACAGAGAGACAGAGAGAGACAGAAAGAAACAGAGAGAGAGAGAGAGAGAGAGAGAGAGAGAGAGAGAGAGAGAGAGAGATAGATAGATAGATAGATAGATAGATAGATAGATAGATAGATAGATAGATAGATAGATAGATAGATAGATAGATAGATAGATAGATAGATAGATAGATAGATAGATAGATAGATAGATAGATAGATAGATAGATAGATAGATAGATAGATAGATAGATAGATAGATAGATAGATAGATAGATAGATAGATAGATAGATAGATAGATAGATAGATAGATAGATAGATAGATAGATAGATAGATAGATAGATAGATAGATAGATAGATAGACTAGTAGTTGCCCGTTGCATTCGCAACTAAAGGTTTTATCTCAATAAAATGTTTAATATGAGAATTAATAGGAACTATTAACACGGAATTCCAAGTGCATAGCAAAAAACTTAGTAAATAGCCGGTTTGAGCAACATCTCTTAGTAATCTACCAATTGCATCTAAAGCATAGCTCGATGCCATCGTGCACGCATCCAGCAAAAACATTTCCGCTGCAAATGTATTGTGCGCAAATTTTGTCTTACTGTCTTCTTTAATAGGGACAATTAACACGGAATTCTAAGTGAAGAATTATTTTTAGAAAAAAAAATGCTCTATTGTCTTGGCCTGCCATGAGTGCATCAAAAGTCCATTTCACGATCTGACCTCTGAGGGCCGAAAAAGGGGGCTTATTAAGTACCGTTTTTTACTATATAAGTTATATTAACAAAGGAGCGCCCTAGAACTCAGCAACCATAAGTCCTAGAACCATGATTTATATATCATTTTGTAGGTCCTGGCCTGCCATGTGGACATCAAAAAGCCCATTTCGCGATTTGATCTCTGAGGGCCGAATAAAAGGGCTTATTAGGTACCGTTTTTTTTACTATATAAGCTATATTAACAAAGGGGGGCGTACAAAGGGGCGTAACTCATTATTTATTTTTGTAACAGTTATTCAACATGACTTACTTCCCTTACTTTTTATAAAACCCATAATACATAACACGAAAATGGGCTAACACGTCATGTGTCCAAGATTGGAACAGGCTTAATTGCTTGTTTTTTTTTTTATTTATAGATAAATTGCACTATCTGGAAATCAATTTAACTACTGAATTTTTAAATACGATTGATTAGGTCAATTAGGTGCTGATGTATGTCCTACATTTTATACGTCACAAATTACGTTTTACCCGTCAACGCTAACCAACCAAAGCAAACCAAAGAACCAATCAAAGAAACCAACCAACCAACCAAACCAAACTAACCCAATCAACCAAAGCAAACCAACTAACTTACCAAACCAAACTAAACACCATTAGATAAAAATATGGGTGCTAATGTATCTCACCCGTTACGTTTTGCCCTTAATTCTATCAATGTTAAAATAAAAAAAGCATTAAAAAAGTTTTTATTAAAATGTACTGAAAATAAAGTAAGGAATACAGTCCTCCTATAAGGAATACAGTCCTCCTGTAAGGAATACAGTCCTCCTATAAGGATTATAATCCTCTCATTTTTTAGCTTCTGTCCTCCCTCAAAATTTGTCCTCATTTTGTGGCATTCTTTTCTATATTTGAAGGATAAAACAATTATGTCAATCGCCTTGTTTGACCGATAGCGTGTGATGTGTCACGTTTTGTACGGCAAAAAAGACGACAATAATCGATTGGAAAAATTGTAGTTGGCATAGTAACATTTTATATAATATTCAATATATAATGTATTTATTTTTTATTAATCTTATCATTTTTTTTGCAAAGAATAAAATGTTAAGGTAATAAATGAAATGTATTCCCCCTTCAGGTTTCGTCAATTCGTTCATCGTAAAAAAGTAATGTTTGTAATCCCCTTTTTCTTTAAAAAACAAACGGTGGTCGACTTATTATTAAGGACTGCTATTAATTAAGTATGGATTTTTTTTTACAGCTGTCCCATTAAAAACTAAAAAAAAAAAGTTTTGTCCTTAAATCTATCAATGTTAAAATGAAAACAACGCATTAAAAAAGTTTTTATAAAAATGCACTGAAAAGTAAAAAAATAACTACAGCACGAAGGTACGATACAGCACCCATCGGGAAATGACGTCATAGAGGTTTTTTTATTATTATTATTTATAGCGACGGCGCTCCCATTCTGCAAAAAAAAATTACCATCGGGAAATGACGTCATAGATTATTTATAGCGACAGCTTTCCCTTTCTGCACGGACGGACGACAAGATAGCTGCATAATTAGTAGCAAGAGTGGCCTAGTTACTAGATTGGAACCAGTGGGTAAATTTTAATATCCCTCCATTTTTTAAAGGAAGGAACAAATATTATGTAAATTAATTGTAGAAACCAGAAAAATTGCTAGAGCAAGAATACATGTTGTAGGAGCTATTTTGAGATTAAAGCAATTTAAAATTTTAACAATGACTAGTGACCTAGTCTGATTAAAATGCTATCTGTTGTAATAAAAACTAAAATAATTTGAATATTATATATTATTATTATTATTTAATATTTAGGACTTTTACATTTCATAATAAAAAACTACAGAAACTATTTAAAACTGCAGCTTTTTTAAAAAGAAATATCGAATCGATTCAACGCAAGCGCCATTTTGAATTATGTTTTCGTGACCTCGCTGGTCACGTGATTACTTTATCAAATACTATTGTTTTATTTATTTCTGGAGGTCGTTTATTTATAGAACGGATTCCCCACACACCGCCCGCCGCCGCGTCCCGGACAAGCTTAGCTGCTTTATAAGTTAGAAATGTCTACTATGTGTAAATATTACATTGCTAAGCATTATTAATTTAAATGTCTACTTTGTGTAAATATTACAATCTATGCACTAGCAATCTTTAAAACAAAGCTTCCTACTTTTTAAAAAATTGTAATATATCGAAAATCCTTGGTGGAAGAAAAAGATATTTGAAGATAATGCCTGCGAAAAAAATTTTAAACAGATGAAATAAAGGCTGCCAATGCTGCAAGAATGCGATTGGCACGCCAAAATCAAACGGAAGAGCAACTTTTGAATGAGGCTGCAATAAAGCGCTTGGCACGTCATAATCAAACGGAAGTGCAACGTTTGAATGAGGCTGCAAGAAAGCGCTTGGCACTCAGAATCAAACGGAAGAGCAACGTTTAAATGAGGCTGAAAGAAAGCGCTTGGCACATCAGAATCAAAGGCAGAGCAACGTTTGAATGAGACTGAAAGAAAGCGCTTGGCACTTCAGAATAAAAACGTAGAGCAACGTTTGAATGCCGCTGTAGGAAGGCTAGATAAGAGAAAAAGCGAAACTTCAGATGAGCGAAATATAACACTAGCAAAAAAATCAAAGATAGATACAACACATAACTTATCCCGGCGGACCAATAATATACAAGTATTAGCCGAAAAATGCAAAGAAGATGAAAATGTTGTTACTGAACATTATCTTGGCCCGATGAATGTTAAATGTATTTATTGCGGATCCTACAATTTTGAAGCTGAAAGAGCAAGCGGAAGCAAGAAAATAAACGATCACGAAGATATCTTTTCGCAATGTTGCAAACAGGGAAAAGTGAAATTAGAAGAACAGGAGTTCCCAGACTTATTAAAAGATTTAATGACCAAGAATCATGAGTACAGCAAAGTATTCGTGGATAATATAAGATCAATTAACAGCTCATTTGCTTTTGCATCGATGGATGCTGACATTGCCACACCCAGAGGTCATGGGCCTTACTGTTTCAGAATTCATGTGCAAATTTACCATAGAACTGGAGCCCTTCATCCAAACAATGGACAACGCAAGTTTGCCCAGCTTTACAGTCTTGATGAATCAGATGCTTCCATAAAAAGAATGCAGATAGCTGGCAATCAAGGAGTAAATGAGAATTTGATGACAATCATTGCTCAATTAATGACATCTATCAATCCGTTAGTGTCTATGTACAAAATGCTTCATGAGGTGGAGAAAGAAGCAATCAATCAAGCTGTAGCAAATAATGAAGAAATGCCTAATATTATGATGGCAATTAAAAACGACAGAAAATGCGACCCAGAAGATACAACAAACCCAGAGTAAACGAAATAGCTGTGGTATTCGAAAATGTGACTCGAGAAGACGCAACAAACCCAGAGTAAACGAAGTAGCTGTGGTATTCGAAAATGTGACCCGAGAAGATACAACAAACCCAGAGTAAACGAAGTAGCTGTGGTATTCGAAAATGTGACTCGAGAAGATACAACAAACCCAGAGTAAACGAAGTAGCTGTGGTATTCGAAAATGTGACCCGAGAAGATACAACAAATCCAGAGTAAACGAAGTAGCTGTGGTATTCGAAAATGTGACCCGAGAAGATACAACAAATCCAGAGTAAACGAAGTAGCTGTGGTATTCGAAAATGTGACCCGAGAAAATACAACAAACCAAGTAAACGAAGTAGCTGTGGTATTCGAAAATGTGACTCGAGAAGATACAACAAACCCAGAGTAAACGAAGTAGCTGTGGTATTCGAAAATGTGACCCGAGAAGATACAACAAATCCAGAGTAAACGAAGTAGCTGTGGTATTCGAAAATGTGACCCGAGAAGATACAACAAATCCAGAGTAAACGAAGTAGCTGTGGTATTCGAAAATGTGACCCGAGAAAATACAACAAACCAAGTAAACGAAGTAGCTGTGGTATTCGAAAATGTGACTCGAGAAGATACAACAAACCCAGAGTAAACGAAGTAGCTGTGGTATTCGAAAATGTGACCCGAGAAGATACAACAAACCCAGAGTAAACGAAGTAGCTGTGGTATTCGAAAATGTGACTCGAGAAGATACAACAAACCCAGAGTAAACGAAGTAGCTGTGGTATTCGAGAAGATACAACAAACCCAGAGTAAACGAAGTAGCTGTGGTATTCGAGAAGATACAACAAACCCAGAGTAAACGAAGTAGCTGTGGTATTCAAGAAGATACAACAAACCCAGAGTAAACGAAGTAGCTGTGGTATTCGAAAATGCAGCCTCCATATGAGCGAGATTTGCTAATACATTTACGAAATCAGCCAAATGGTTTTTCCACAACACAGATTAATATTTTAAACCCGAATCTCGATGCCAACAGCAGAACAAACTTTGGGAACTCATTTGACCCTGGATAAAAATCACGCAAAAATAAGTCAAATGGAATACTACAGTTAGAGACTATCCGTAAGAGATGCATTTAATCCATTGCTAAATGGGGGAAAATTAACTCAGCAAGCTTTGGTCGATTTCTATGTACGCATGGAAGCCAATAGATTGCAATATATTAAAATGAATCAGAGCAAGTTAAGAATTGAAAAATACTCTGGCTTAATGGATCACATCCATTCACGACTTGAAAATAAAGATGCCGTTCCCGGAAGATTGGTAGTATTACCGTCTTCTTTTCCAGGGAGCCCAAGGAACATGTATCAAAATTACCAGAATGCAATGGCAATTGTGGAATAGCTTGGAACCCCATGTGTTTTCACAACAATTACTTGCAATCCGAAATGGAGAGAAATCCAAGAAAATTTAAATGGACAGAGTGTTGAACATCGTCCTGACATTGTAGCGAGAGTTTCTAATCTCAAATTTAAAAGCATCATTGATGACATGAAAAAGCATCAGCTATTTGGCAAAACCATGGCAAAGTGCAGGTGACTGAGTTTCAGAAAAGGGGCCTTCCCCATGTACATGTAGATCCTAGACCCTGATTCGAAAATTAGATTAGAAGAAGATATTGATAATTTAATTTGTGCGAAGGTGCCAGATAAAGATACATTTCCAAGGCTTTATGATATTGTAACAACTAATATGATTCATGGGCCATGTGGACAATTGAATCCGAATTTAAGGGAAACAACATGCAAGAATGTTGATGGTTTCCCAAAATATCGGAGAAGAAAAAGAACGTTTCTTCACAAAGGGAAGGAACTTGATAATTCCTGGGTTGTGCCATACAACAGATATTTGTCTTTGAAGTACAATTGCCACATAAACGTTGAAGCGTAAAATATTTGTTTAAATATGTGTATAAAGGCCATGATTGTGCAAACGTTGAAATCAGAGATGGAAATTTGAACTACGATGAACCAGCAAAATTTGTCGATTCTAGGTACGTAAGTGCTTCAGAGGCTGTATGGAGAATGTTTGGATTTGGCATGCACGACCAAAGTCATACCATTTATCAGATGACAGTGCATCTTCCAGACGAACAGAATATTTATTTTGACCCTGATGAGCTTGAAAAAGCCGCAGGAAGAGCTGACATGAAACAGACAACTTTGATGGCATGGTTTAAATTGAATGCTTATGATCCAAAAGCCAGCCAATACTTATTAGGGAGCGACCGATATGCCTTTTTACCGATAGTCCGATACCGATATTTTTCCCCAGCATTTTTACCGATACCGATACCGATATTTTTTTTAATCAACAACAATGCCAAACACGTGTTTTTCTCGTGCTACAGCTAGTGATGTATGTCAACCCATGCTCACCCCTTCCCTGTCATATTTCGTAACACTTCGCCCACACGTAAGTCTTGTTTCCCCCCCCCCCCAACTTCCCATCCCAAAAAAATACACACAGATGTTCACTAATTGTATCATTCAAGGTCATACATTAGAATTAAAAAATATCAATACTATTGTTTCAAGGTCATATCGCTGATGCAATTTTTGTGGACGTGACAATTTCTGTGTACGGTTTTTTTTTCTTTTTTTTTTTTTAAATCTTGTCTGATCTGGTTATAGAATTGGGTTATTTACGGATTTTTTTTTCTGTAACTCTGTTGTGAAAAAAAAATGTATCGGCAGCCAAAAAACGGCCGGTCCGATAGCTAACCCATAGTGCCAATATCGGTTCGACTATCGGTCGCTCCCTACAAAAATCGGTCGATCCGATATTAACCGATAGTGCCAATATCGGTCCGATACCGATACCGATCCGATTATCGGTCGCTCCCTTATACAGAGAAATTCCTGAACATTATGTTTTTAAACAAGGTTCATGGGACGTTCGTCAAAGAGGTGGAGAGAAAGTAATTGGCAGGATTTATAATGTAAGCCCAAGAGATGAAGAAAGATACTTTTTGAGACTTCTATTACTTCATGTAAAAGGAGCGACGTCATTTGATTTCTTAAAAACAGTAGATGGTATGATGTATGATTCATTTAAGGAAGCTGCCAAACAGCAAGGATTAGTGCTTGATAAATCGATTTGTCGAGAAACAATGGCAGAAGCTTGCGAGATGATGTGTTCTACAAATCAGCTTTGTAGTGTCTTTGCCTACATATGAACATTTTGTGAACCTCCTATAAGTAAGAAAGACTTATTTGATGAGTTCAAATTTGAAATGATGAAGGGTGTTTGTCATAATAAACACACAGTAAAGTGTCACGAGGAATATCACAATTACGAGGACATTATCTTGAGAAATATCAGTGATATAATACGATGCCATGGTAAGAGTTTAAAAGAGTTTGGTTTACGTGAGCTACTTCTAATAATCGATAACTCTTATGATGAAGTACAAGAGCAGGAAAGAAGGATAAATTGAATGACAATCAGAGACTTCATTTGATGCAATCATTAATGCCACTAATCAGGCAATTAATTTTCCTAAATGCTTCTTTGTTGATGGTCCTGGAGGAAGCGGTAAAAAGTTTCTTTATGAGACCCTGATGCATGAATTGAGGGGAAAACGGTTAAAAATCCTACCCTGTGCTTCGACTGGAATTGCCGCAAACTTGCTTGATGGTGGACGAACTTTCCACAGTTTGTTTGGATTGATAGTTCCTATTAAAGAAGACAGTAAGTCAAAATTTGCGCACAATACATTTGCAGCGGATCAACTAAGAAATGCTAAAATGTTTTTGCTGGATGAGTGCACGATGGCATCGAGCCATGTTTTAGATGCAATTGATAGAACACTTAGAGAAAAATGATTATCCGTTTGGTGGCAAAACATTTGTCCTGGGAGGTGATTTCAGACAATGTTTATCTATAATTCCATATGCCATGCAATCGGAAATCGTCCAAGGCAGTTTGAAGTTTGCCAAATGCTGGCGAAAGTTTAAGAGACTTCCATTAACTGTAAACCAAAGATCTTCTGATCCTGAATACAGTACATGGCTGTTAAGGTTAGGAAATGGTGTAGTAATGAATAATGATAATTTGGGCGATGAAGTGATTGAAATTCCCAATTCAATGTTATGCACTGGCAATTTAGTTCCATAGACATTTGAAAATAAGTGCAATTAAGCACACCATGTCCCACAGGGCAATTTTGTGTCCCAAAAATGATGACGTCGAGAAGTTGAATGGAGAAATTATGGACGTGCTGGAGGGAGAATGCGTGACCTACTTAAGTGATGATTGTATTTTAACAGATGACGATGAGGTGATGAATAATTTTCCTGTTGAACTGTTGAATACATTGACCCCTTCGGGAATGCCAAGTCACCGGCTTAAATTGAAAGTTGGTGTTGTGATAATGCTATTACGTAATCTTAATACAAAGAAAGGTTTATGTAATGGAATAGACTGATTGTTTTGAAACTCCAGAAGCATGTGATCGAAGCTGAAGACAGCAAAAGGAGATATTTGTTTACTCCCACGAATTTATTTATGCCCCACTGAGACAGGTCTCCCGTTTCAGTTGAAGCGACGGCAGTTTCCTGTGAAACCAGCTTTTGCAATGACTATTAATAAGTCTCAAGGGCAAACACTTGATAAAGTTGGTATTTACCTCCCAGAGCCTGTATTTGGACATGGTCAGTTGTATGTTGCTTTTTCCCGAGTTCGGCGCATGCAAGATATTCGAGTTAAGATCAAAGAAAGTTCAATAAAAGGAAGACTTACTGAAAGTAATAAGATTTTTACGAGAAATGTAGTGTACAGAGATGTACTGAATTGAATAACATCTGAATTTTTAGGGCCAATCCCATATTTTGTGTCTTAACGGTCCTTTTTAGGGCCACTACAATATTTTGTGTCTTAACGGTCCTTTTTAGGGCTACTACCATATTATGTGTCTTAACGGTCCTTTTTAGGGCCCCTACCATATTTTGAATCTTCAAAGTCCTTTTCATGGCTAATGAACATTTTACGATTACCTTGAGTTTACTTGTGACCTTGAGTTGTTATTTTCCTACTAATAAATCCAAATTGAACTTGCGCGCGGTGGTGTATCGTGCCACACCAACTTGCATTTGTACTGCAAAATCGCATAATAAAGTATTTACTTTTTACTTTTCAGTGCTTTTTTATAAAAGCTTTTTTAATGCTTTGTTTTGATTTTAACATTGATAGAATTAAGGGCAAAACGTAACGGGTGAGATAAATTAGCAGCCATATCGTTACCTAATGGTATTTAGTTTGGTTTGGTTAGTTGGTTTGCTTTGGTTGATTGGGTTGGTTTGGTTTGATTTGGTTTGGTTGGTTAGCGTTGATGGGTAAAACGTAATTTTTGACGTATGAAATGTAGGTCATTTCTGCACATTAGGAAGGTGGCATAAATCAGCACCTAATTTACCTAATTAAATTAATTTAATTTATTAAATTGATTAGGAAGGGGTTTCACATTACACCTAGATTTCCCGGGCAACGCCGGGCTTAATATATAATTTAAGATAAATTCCTTAATATTTCAGCTGATATTCTTATGATGTTCTTAATTTAATTTACCCTTTAACTTGACTACATTTAACCATTACCCAATTATTTAAAAATTGTATTTATAGACCTGAACTTTAACAGTTCAACAGTGTGACTAAATTTTTTAGCTGAAACATTTACACAATTCATAAAGAGTTGATTATCATGACAATAACGTTTACATAGCAAATCATCCATGGGCATGTGGACTTTATTAATTCAATAACTATTTCCTGTTAATATATCTAGTTATCCCATGTCTAAAGTCTAAATATATACTGTAAGGTCTTTTTTTTATTGCTGGTGATATATTCCGCAAAATATTAAGTTGAAAAAAGACTATATAAGCCTTGAAAAATGAGTTAGAGTTATTTTCTATTATCACAATTTTTAATATTTATGCTGTAAATATGCTCTTTTTCTTGTAACTTAAATTAGGCAAATACAAAAATGTGCAATGATACATGATTTAGTTCTAGAACAACTGTTTTAAATTTGAGACTTAAAAATCATTAAATTTAGACATGTGATTGATAGAAGACTAGTGCAATCCCCTGATTGAGAACTATTACTATTGAAATATTAAATTCAGATAGGTCTACCTACCAGCCCCGTAGCCAGGGGGCACTAGAGGAAAAAATAAAGAAAAAGTAAAGGTGCCCCCTTGCTGGGTATTGGTGCCCCCTGCTTACTTTGACCTGGCCTCGGGCCTGCTACCTACATAAATTGCCTTTTTTAAAATTAATTTATGACAATTATAATTTGTACTACATTTTATGGTATTTTTTTGTAAAAAGATGTCCATTATACTGGTGACTGGTCTGTTTAGAAAAGAACCAATAAGTACATACTTCATAAAATCTCTTGAAACTAAAATCACATTTAATTATGTGCTATATTGTCTTCTTTTCATGTCAAACTGATGACAAAAAGCACTGATGCCTACAAGCAATACTTCCTAAAGAATCTGCAGGTAAAGGATACATGCACCATCAACTGTAGCATAGGAAATGTACTGTGGGTTGACAAAAGTGTTAGTTTGGTGCAAGGTTGTATGGTGTATTACTTAATGATTCAATATTTGTTCATGAAGAATCCACATCAATAATTAGAAAAGATAAAATATAAAGCATTTATACTTATTTCTTATTTCTTTATTATTCATTATTTTAGTAAGCATGTATGGAAATAATGTGAACCTGGGGGAAAAAAAGAGTTATTTTATATAAATAATTAAAAAGTGTGCATGTAATAATATAAATGTTACACAAAATTGAAATAAAATGGTCCCCTAATATTACAGTTATTATGAAAAGACATTCTGTCAACGAAAGTGAAGCTTACAAAATAATAATTACAAAAAATCAAAAAAGCAATGCTCATATTTTACACAAACAAAAGGCTACAAATTAGTCAAACTATTTTTTAAAAAACTGCTAATTGAAAATTCACTTGCTCTATTCATGTTAATGATATTTTATTCACAAGAGTTGGAAATGTTAAAGCAAAGCATTGAGTACGCATTACAAAGATAAAATATTCATTTATTAGTAATGTAAAATCTCAAAGAAATCAGCCTAACAAGCCATGACAACAAAGCTAATGCTGCAATTAAGTCAAATAATGCAAATGCCCTCATATTTTGTGTTTAAAAAAAAAGCCATGCATCTATTCAAAAAACACAATGAAATCAAACATTCATAGAAGCTGGAAATGTTAAACCAAAGCAATGAACACTAATAACAAAATATTAATTTATTAGTCAAAGCATGCAAATGCCCCCATATTTTGCATTTAAAAAGCAGTGCATCTATTCAAAAAAAAAGTAATGAACTCTTTCACTTATCACATATAAAAAATCTCATTTTTTAAAACACAACTCTTTATGAGAATTGCGTTGCTACTAATTAGGGTCTGAGTATTTTTGGCTAATAAAAAAAAGTCAAATTAACCTAAATAATACTCATGAAAGTAATAATTCATAATGTCTGAGGTCCACAGGAGGCAAATAACGTGGATTCATCATCTCTACCAGAGCAAAGAAACATTTTTTGTGAAAAACTATTAGCTTTGACTGCAAGCTTTGATAATATGTACAATCAAATCTAATACGCAGAGTGGTAGGACCAGAGTGAGGGCACCACACAACAAAGTCACACCATTCAAACCCACATATGCCCATCTGCGTCTGTACCTGAGAATAGTATTTATGATTTTCTTTTAACAAATATCCATTCTCCCTTTTCTGCAGACGAAAATTAGCCAGCCGTGAAACAGACAATTTATCAAAAGCATCGCTCAGTGTCATATCTCTGAGTAGAAAGGGACATTTTATCTCTAAGATGCCAAATCCTTTTTCTGAAGGATCCATTAAAACAGCATCTGGAGTAGTCCCAGGTCCAAGACGATAAGGATGTATCCATAGGCCAGACGGTATGACCCTTACATGCCTATGAGCAAGCTTGTAAGCTTTCCTGGCATTATCTTCAAACTTATTGCCATAGGCAATAGCTTCACTAGTTACGTTGGGGTTATTCCATAGAATGCATGTTGGTATCTTGGGCAACTGCATGTGCCACAGATGCAATCACACGTCATCGTCTGTTTTAATTTACCGTCGACAAAATCATAATAGGTCCACTCAATTGTGTCTCTATTAAAAGCTCGCCAATGGCCTCACAACGCATCTTAAGCATTACTAGGCCCTCTCTATCATTGCTGTAATCATCATATATTACGAATAAAATAGAGGTCCACATGCAGTGAACGTTTTTATTATTAATGAGTGTGCGCAGTTTGCTAGACATCATTTTGGCAGTTCAGTTCTGCTCAAGGATCAAAAGCCTGAATTATTTTATTATACTCTTTCGTCCCCTTTAAAAAAGCTCTTAGTGACACTCATCAACAGGCTGTGGATTTTTTTTTTTTCGGACGAGCTTGATTCCATTTAGACAGCTTTGATTTACCATAGATGGCTCTATTTTGTGGCTTTGGTCACTAGCTATGCTTTGATGTACCATAGATGGCTCTATTTTGTGGCTTCGGTCACTAGCTATGCAGTTGTTTACTCTACAGAAACAAAAGTTAATTTGATATTAGTATAAATTTTAAATACAAATTTAAAAACAATCATAATATTTTGTGGGACGGATGCCCGAGTAGATACTCAATTGCGACCTGAGAGACCTGGGTTAGATCCTCTGTGTGAATTTTTCCAGTTGAAATTTGTTTCAAAGTCGTCCCACAAGTGCACCCAGCTTTAAATGGGTACCTGATTTAAGTTAGGAAAGTAAAGGCGGCTGGGCGTTGTGCTAACCACAAAATTCCTTCATATGCAGGGGTTTTAGAAACAGATGCATTATATACTTCATCTACAATGATGGCCTAAGGGCACTTTACCTTTATATTTATATTTACTGTAATCCTATAACAAACCTGTCTATCGAGTCCTATTTAATGTCAGTGCATTAATACCACGGCATCGAAGACATCTCTTCAGCTGTCGAACTGAATTTCGTGCTAGATTATCATGTATCAGCCTAGCACCTGGGACATCTTGCTCAGTTAAATTTAATACAGTGCTTTGGTTTCCTTCAAAATATTAACACAAAAAGCGAGATGTTTTCTAAAATTAAATGATCAAAGGATTGTTAATTCCCATTTAATAATAACTAATACACTTTTTAATAAATATGATTTATTTCACTCAGCTAATTAAAGCATACGTTATAAGGTTAAACATTTTACTAATATTAATCATTTAATGCCAAGAAATTAGCAGCATTAAACTATAATTAAACCCTAATGGTTTAAGTCCTATTATTAAAATAAAATGTTTCAATTAATTTCTTCCTCATACTTCCACTAAATAAATTGATGTGTTCAAACTTACTAAAACCAACTCGACAAAGTCGTGTATTTATTTTGATATTTAGGAATTTATCAAGCATAATCTAGCAAACAATGCATTAACTTTTTGTGTCACTTTATTTGAAAAATCGTTCATTTCGTGAATATTTTTTTTACAATAGTAGTTACGTACACAGTAAAAACAAACTCGCCACGATCATGTATTTATTTTTATATTTAGGAATTTTCAAGACTAATTTAGCAAATGATATATAAAAACATTCATGAAAATCCGTTCTCTCTTTCTCTCTGTCTCCCATTGTGTTTTTATTGTGACACAACTAAAACTGTCTGTTGTCTTTCACAGCCAACAAGGTAAGGGGGTGAAGCAGGTTTGAAATTAAAAAAAAAAAGCACACCTGTCTTGTGTTGGTAAGATAATTTATGAGTATTTGTGACATACACCGAACGGGACAGGTGGTCGTGCAGTGGCCATTGCACTGTCGGCTATGGTGGGAATGAAAAAAGGTTACCATAAAAACCGTCCCATTAGTGTTTTATAGGATTTAAGAGAATTCATGTCTTCTTTACGGTGATTTCACATACATATACATCGAACAGAAGTTTTGTTGTTGTTTTTATATTATTTAATATTTTGTGAACTCACTACTAGGAAATGTGCAAAAATATCTATATAAATAATAGCGGTCTCGCGTCTGCGTTATATCGAAAGTAGAAATCAAGAATTCAAAATGGCATCTCGATTCGACAAATGTTGTTTTGTTTTTTTTTTTAAATCTAGAGTTTTTAATAGTTTCTGCGGTTTTCAAATATGAAACTCAAAGGCCAAAATGTGAAATAATTCCATTTAAATATGTGTTTGTTTGTTTGTTTTTGTATTTCTACAACATATTGCATCTTTAAGTTGTAATAAAATCATGAAAAACTCGGATCATTCCGAAACCAAAAAAAAAAACCTAGCCTTCTGATCAAACCTAAGTGATTATAAGTATATGCAAAGGTTTTGCAGGGTACAGCTAGTAGAGAAATAAACTTTTCTGTAAAGGGCGCTATAATTTGCATTTAAAGTGATAAATTATGCCCTAAAATATGCTTTTAAAAGTATTTTTATAGAATATGTCATAGTTTCGTAAAAATGCCGAATATGCTTTTATGTGACAAATAAATATCTTAAAATGGCGCTCAGGAAATGTGCAATATGGCGCTAGGAGTACTTGCAATATGGCGCCCAGAGTACGTGCAATATGGCTTAAATTGCTTAAGAACTAAGTATATTAAAAATTAAAATATATCATTTTATACGAGCATTAGCAGTGTACCCGGCGTTGCCTGGTAAGTCGGGAGCTCAAACGTGACACTTGAAACATTTCTAACACACCATTAGGTAAAGATATGGGTGCTAATTTATGCCACCTACCTAATGTGCAGAAACGACCTATATTTCATACGTCACAAATTATGTTTTACCCGTCAATGCTAACCAACCAAACCAATCAAACCAAACCAAACGAACAACCCAAACCAACCAATCTAACCAGCTAACCAAACCAACCAAACAAACCAACCGAATCAACCAATCAAACCAACCAAACCAACCAACCAAGCAAACCAAACACCATTAGGTAAAGATATGGGTGCTAATTTATGCCACCTACCTAATGTCCACATTTAAAATAAGAGAAACAAATGTTTCCAACAAACGCAGTTTCTAAAAACTGTTGGTCCAAAATGTACAAATCTTTCTCACAGTTTATAGAAGAAAACAGAAATGTACACATTAAATACAACTTGCACGCTTTACTCGAATGTACTGTTGTTTATATACTAATGCAAAGCTCAGTCTTTTTTAAATATTGTGTAGTAGCACTTCACTGTACCTTTTGCAGCACAGAGGCAAGTTGGTATGGCACTATACATCAACTACGCGCAAGCTCAATTCGGCTTCTTACTTTCTTACACGCTGTCCTTATAAATATAGATACGAGCTCCACTATAAGCTTCTCATTTTCGTTCAAAAATTTTATTTAAAACATTTAATTACATTGACCTATTTATGACCTACTCAAACTTGAGCTATGATATATCTCTATACAAGGATTTGCAAAGTTCAGCTAGTTGGACCAATCTGTAGTTAGGCCAACCTGTAGTTAGATCAATCTGTAGTTAGACCAATCTGTAGTTAGATCCATCTGTAGTAAGACCAATCTGCAATTAGACCAATCTGTAGTTAGATCATTCCGGTGCGTTCCGCCAGAAAAAAAAAGCACCGTACTCTACCATATCTATGTGTTCTTCCATCTGTATGCTTTACCATCTATATGTTCTACCATCTATATATTCTACCATTATTTTTTATATACTTTACACTTATAAAACTGCCAATAAATGTGCATCTTTCGATTACTTTATTTAGATAAATCAAACAAAATTGAGTTTTCAAAATTCTCACACTATGAAAACGTCATCATGACCGTTAAACGTGTAGATAAACATCAGTCACCCTCTTCGAATAGTACTTTAGAACACCCACTTCTTTTTAGGTCATGTAAATTTCGGTGTAAAATTACCATATTGTGTGTTGTTTTTGTTTCTTGTTTCCTGAACAATCTAACGGATTTTCTGAAGTTTCTTGTTTCCTGAACAATCTAACGGATTTCTGATGTTTTTTTTTTTGTTGTTGTTCTTTAAGCGAACGCATTGGGCCTCGAACACACAAAAAGACAGGAAGTGGAATTTGGTGAATATTATTTTATGTAATTGGTCGTAGAGCTCACACAACACTATTTGTCTCTCCTCTTGTAAAGGCCAACATTATTTTTTAAAAGGCAGCATATGTTCCTTATGTTTTGAAAGTAATTAAGACTCAAATTGTTGATTAAAATTTGAAAATCTGAAATTGAATATTTCACATTATCAATGTTCAAAAAAAGGTAAACTATAAAAATGTTTGTTTTGTTTTTTTTTTTGTACAAAATCAAATATGAAGGATCAACTATTGAATTGCATTTCAATAAATAATTTACACTACAAACTTGAACAATACTACAGTACAATGGTGTACAACACTACAGTACAATGGTGTACACTAGGGTGATAACAAAAAAAATATTTTTATGAAACCACTTGCAATCGAGGACACTTTTATGTGTAATTTAAGAATATAAATTGCATGTTTGATTTATTTGAAAAAAGTTTCCCCCACCTCCCCCTTTTTCGGAAGAAAAAAGTGAAAAAATATTTTTTTTTTCAACAAAAAAGGACAAGTTTTTTTTTAGCTTAATTCAAAAGAGTAATAATAATAACTAAGCAACTTTTATTAACAAATAAGATACAGATCAGTTAGTAATATGTACTGAATGTACAAGAAATGTGTACAGCATATTGTTCATATGAACTTCAGATTCAAAAATTCAAATTTTCTCGATTTCGCATGAAGTTCCTCCATCAGTTTTACAGCACGTTTTTGCATTTAACCTGATGTGTGAGTAATCAGTTCATTGAAGGACGCTTTATTGTAGTGTTGCACATGGAATCAAGCATTTGATCATTCATAGCAGATGAAGTTGCAAGCAGGAGCGAGGATGTTGCGCCACTCTGGTATCAGAAATAATGCTATAATAGTATATATCGCTTGTGAGTTCCATCTTGCCTAGTGTAAATTTGGTAGTTTCTTCCAGCTGATGCGAGGCGGCCAATGTGAAGTTGTTTTGTAATGACGATATGCCTGACATAATTCATAAAAAGAACTTGAAATCATCTCGCCATCCAGGGTTCTCGCCTGTGCTAACATCATCTGTCACAATGAGGTGGTAATCAGCCTGAAGAGTGACATAGTTTTGTATTAATTTGTCAATGAAGGAATAGTTGAGTTCTGGTTTGCTCGTTGGTTCTTGAATAAGAAAATTCATGACATGTTTCAGAAAGAGGTCGAGTACATGGTGCTGACAGTCAATATATTGTGGCTTCTGAAAGCCCTTGCTCAAGACATCTCATTTAAGAGTACCGGGTTTTAATTCGGTTGTCATATTTTCAGCATAACTACTTGATACTCTTCCCCTTGCACTCTTTTACCATCAAACTGGAGACAATAGGGTTGTTTGCTTTGAATTTTTTGAAAATTTTCGGTTTTCATTTTCCGTCCTTCAGAGATTACTCGTTTCCAAACACCTGCCTGACTTGGAACCGGCACATCATGATCATGTTCAGCAATGGTTGCAAGAACGTCATATGCTTTATGTGTAGAAATGTTGCTTTTCAGTACTAGCAAACCCGCTGTTGTAGTGCTTGCTCTTTGGTATTTCGGTTTGCATTCAGAAGATGACGTGGAAGAATAGGTTGTCGAGTCGGGTGAAGAAGCAGAGGTTACAGAATCCAAAGATTCTGAGACAGTTGTATGTTTTTGTGTAGGTTGTGAGACAGTTTTATGTTTTTGTGTAGGTTGTGAGACAGTTGTATGTGTTTGTGTAGATTGCGATTGAGAAGAGCTGGCTTGAGATTGAGTTTTGGATAGTTGGATTCGTTTTCTTGGGTGGATTGATTCTAAAGGGGCTTGTTTGACCATTGAATAACCAATCTTTCCTCCACTCTTAACTTGCCTCTGGTAGAGCTCTTTATCCTCCGTGCTTTTCCATTTTCCATTGACGTTGGGGACATCAAATAACTTAGAAAGTGTTGTAGTAAATTTATCAGACGGTTTCTTTTTGTTTTTGTCATATAAATCAAACAGACAATTGATTTTCTTTCTGATTAGTGCGCTGGATAATAGTGGAAAGTCTAGAATTTCCTTCAAGAGCATTTCTATATCCGTAATAATAATTTTGATTCGATCCAGTCGCCTTTTCTGGCTATTGAACAGAAAAGTAAAGTTTCCTAGAATTTGACGGTTTGTGGGCATCCATGTGAGATTGATTAGCTTTTCAACAGATGGAATTCTTGGATCCCTATTCTGTTTAGAAGATGAGGGTAGATGCCTTGCTTATAAACAAATGGAATTAACTGACTGGAATGTGCTTAAAAGCAGTCTAGAAAGTCATGTAAAAATTCAGTGTGAAATTGAAACTGATAGTCAAACTGCGCGATATGTGAAAACAAAAATGAAAAGGTGGGGGAACTTTTTTCAATTTAAAAAAAATTAATGTTGCTACTGTCATCTACATACAATTGTTCCTCGAATGTAAGGGGTTTCAGTTTCGTTACAAAAAATAATGAAAATAGTTATCACCCTAGTGTACACTGCTACAGTACAATGGTGTACAATACTACAGTACAATGGTGTACACTGCTACAGTACAATGGTGTACAATACTACAGTACACTGGTGTACAATATTACAGTACAATGATGTACAATACTACAGTACAATGGTGTACAATACTAAAGTCCAATGGTGTACAATACTACAGTACAATGATGTGCAATACTACAGTACAATGGTGTACTATAGTACATTACAATGATGTACAATGATGCAGTGACGTCACTATGGTTGGTGTCATCCGGTGCGGAAAATTCAGGGTGTCACCCTGTCACGGGTTGTGAGTAATTTGGCGAAAACATTCCCACTTTATTCCAACCCTTGATTCGCACGGCCACCCCCTAATAATATAGAATATATAAGAAACATATATAATAGCATATGTTCCATTTCTCCTCCCCCCTCCTACCCCCACCCCCGCAATGACGTCATACCACAGGTGGCCAGCGAAACTGAGATAAAGGGCCTACATGCCGACGAGTCGAGCGAGAGCTGAGGAATTTGACAGAGAGATGTCACATAACACCACGGGATTCTCTCTGACCACTCAGCTACTGTTCGGATGCCGACAAAGGATAGATGTCCAGCTACTTTTGTCTTTTGTCGGTATGACGTACGTTCACCCCCCACACACACATTTAGGGCGGGGAATTAGCGACCCCTGATTGACAAGGAAAGGAGCGTGGATGAATGATTGGTCGGGGGTCACGTGTGCAAGAGTGAGAGCATGAGAGGACCGAAAGATAGTTTTTGGGATTCGACTGAGGTTTCTCGTAGGAAACGGTCGACAGGAGAGAGAGAGAGAGAGAGAGAGAGAGAGAGAGAGAGAACGTCTTTTTCACTTTATTCATTTTTATTGGATTATCTTTGCTGTATTTTTTACAAGCCACCAGATCCTATCAAGGACTGGTGCCTTCATGTAAATAAAGATTGTTATATTGTTACACAAGACCTGTTGGTTGATTATCTGCACTTATTGTACGTTTGATTGCTGATGAAACTCTGTGGCAGAGACACAAATACAAATACAAGTCCCAATTAAGTCAGCACTCAACACACACCCCCCTTAAGACTTGACCATGAGCAATGGTACATATTTCGAATTTTCCTGCAATAGACCTTAGAGAATTCAATTTAAAATACTTTAGCGATAAAAAGATAGTATTAATAACTGTATTTCAGAAAGGTGTATATTACTTTCATTAAACTTAGTTTGTAAACTACGTTTCCAATTTCATGAAACCACGTGACTAAATGCGTCCTTTTTATTAGAACGTTTGCAAAATAACTCTAGAATGATCCGAGCAGTTTTGAACTGTATGGTGGCATCCTGTGCTTCTGCTCTGCATGGTGGCACCCTGTGCTACTGCTCATGCTTTGAACTATGATCGGCTATAAAACCAACTATATCGAGTTCTTTCTGCTATGAAATTTAGAACTATTCATTTTGGTGTCACCCCTAAAATGGTATCACTCGGTGCGGCCCGCACACCCTAGTGACGCCACTGCAATGATGTGCAATACTACAATGGTGTGCAATACTATAGTACAATGGTGTACAATTCAACAGTACAATGGTGTATAATACTTCAGTGAAAATGTGTACAATACTACAGTACAATGGTGTACAATACTACAGTACAATGGTGTACAATACTACAGTACAATGGTGTACAATACTACAATGGTGTGCAATACTATAGTACAATGGTGTACAATACAACAGTACAATGGTGTATAATACTACAGTGAAAATGTGTACAATACTACAGTACAATGGTGTACAATAATACAGTACAATGTTGTACAATAATAAAGTACAAAGGTGTAGTGGTGTCAATAGGAGTGGTGAGGTGGTGCGGGCCGCACCGTGTGACACCATTTTAGGTGTGACACCAAAATGAAAAATTCTAAATTTAATAGCAGAAAAAACTCGGTATAGTGGGGTTTTATAGTTGATCATAGTTAAAAACATGAGCAGTAGCGCAGGGTACGAGCGTCTGAAGCTTAAGAAAAGGAATTAAATTCAAAGCAGCTTTGATCAATCTGGAATTATTTGCAAATACACTTTAAAAAATGGCGCATGTAGTCACATGGCTTCATAAAATTGGAGACGTAGTTAACAAAACTTAAACTGATAAAAATAAATTAACTGCGATCCACTATGGGACTGTCAAGGCCAGTGGCGTAGCGAGCTTTACTCACGCCTGGGGCAAAATACCTTCTTTAGCGCCCACCCCCCATTCGAAAACCATATAATATTGTATGTAAACTATACCATTTTGCGCCCCTTTGTGAGGAGCGCCCGGGGCATGATGCCCCTTGCCCCCTCACTACGGCACTAGTCAAAGCGTTCTGATTTTGCTCTGTTATCCATTGAAAGTGATTTGGTGAAAGTGATATAATATTGATTCTGATGGAGTGATTGACAGATTTGTTGCTTTGAAGATTTAAAATAACGTTTATTGTCAAAATAACAATAATTTGACTTTGCTTTGCTAGTTGTTGCAGTTCTTAAATGTTTTCACGTTAATTGTTTAATTCGTTAAAAACTCATCAACTATTGGACCGAATGGTCGACGTATTTCCATAAACATTACAATTATAGGCGATCATCTATGGTCTTGTACAGGAAAATTCGAAATATGTTCCATTGTTCATGATACCCTGAATTTTCCGCACCTGGTTACGCTGACCTTAGTGACGCCACTGCAAAGGTGTACAATACTTCAGTACAAAGATATACAATACTACAGTACGGTGGTGTACAATACTAGTGTACGAACGTATACAATACTATATTGCTGAACAGAATTTAAAATTCAAGTTAAAAATAAAACATGAGCTTTTAAAATTTCCAAATAAAATGAACGACTTTATTTTTGTCCGTGCTTGTATCAATTAAAAATAGATCGTTTTCCGATTTTCTGAAAGTTACACTTTAAATTGCTGATTTACAAAGCAAAGAATAGCACATTAAAAATACGATCACATTACGGTTTGATGTTATTATTTATGGACACAATATATAGAGCTTGGGATTAGAATAGGTGTAGGACTATGTACGAAGTTTGATTGTTTGTCCTACATGAGACACCAGTCCTACATGAGACACCAGCCCTACATGAGACACCAGTTCTGCATGAGACACCTGTTGCAAGTCGTGGATAAAAAAATAGCAAGCCCGTCAGAGAGCCCCTTTTGCTGTGGGGAACCTAGGCAGCCGGCTAATTTGCATATCCATAAGTGAGTGGGCCCATAGGAATTGACACACTCCATTTGTTGACAGAATGATCTTACATATTGACAGAATGATCTCACATATTGACAGAATGATCTCACATATTGACAGAATAATCTTACATATTGACAGAATGATCTCACATATTGACAGAATGATCTCACATATTGACATAATGATCTCACATATTGACATACATTTCACATAGCTCAGGAACAAGATTATAATTATAAAAGATCAAAATATAAAATCCACTTAGGCTTAAGTCGTTTTATATGTAGCATAAACGTTTAAAAAAATATGATATTTTTATAAATGACTTGAAAAAGCGTTTGGGTCTTTTTTTCCAAGGGTGCTTTGTCCGTGGGATTGACGTCCTCACTCGATAATTCCTTTAGCCCATATTGATGTCGGAGTAGGTTGCTAATTATTTTTTTCCTTTTAAATTGTCGTATTACGATATTGTAACATTTTAAATCATCTGTTGACATTCTCTCGATTCATTTCGGCGACCTATTTCCCTTCCCGTTACGTTACATGATACTGTTTTT